>JAJKFI010000021.1:14846446-14945901 GCA_029204185.1 Lerista edwardsae | reverse complement strand
ATGCCAGTTTCAACCAGTTCTGGAGTGTGTGGTGTGAAACTGCAACATTTTGCAGGTGTCTGGAATAGAGTTAGCCCCTTCATTTCCAAGGTGCTGATTTTCTTTAGGGAAAGGTTCACTCAGTTGGTTCAATCCATGTGGTACTGTCATCGGCTAATTGAGCAAGAGGTGCTGTTGCTGGTGGTCTGCCTTTTTTTTTTTTTAGATTGTAAGCCCTTTGGGACCCTTTGGATATGGAGACCCATGCATTCGGCTGATGCCTAGACATGCCAACTTGACAGACCCTTGTCCCTGTGGCTTCAGCCTACTCAGCCTAATGGATAATACAGCCCTGGATCTGCAAAGATGTGAAGCAGTTACTGCTGGCCTCTCCTGCATAACCTCTTAGCAACTAATGGGTTTATTATCTTGGGTTGGACAACTTAGGTGATGTGGCTCATCAGAACCCATGTTAAGTTCTGATTGGTCTCCAGCTCTGTAATGTTTGTGAATGTTAGCTGAGCTGAGGTATGCATTTGCCTACTGAGGTTGACTATCTTGTCTAGCTATGCCATTGGGGGTACTGAGGTGAGCTGCCCCTTGGCTGCTATTGTCAGCATGGGAGATGCAAAAAGTCTTTTCTGTTTTTTTGACAAGACAGCAGTCTGTTTTCCTTCTACTTGTATACGAAAAGTACAATGAGCTGTATTATAATATGACGTGTTCAGAATAAGCTCTGTGTTCACAACAGTTGTAGTTGCATAGTAGGAGCCATCTCATGTGCATATATTCTTATATAGAACCCTTAGTTATGCTGAGGGGGCAGCCTTATCTGGCAATCTACTATATATGTTAGCTTCACATTTAGTTAGCACCAGTTTTAGAAACAATGCTTCCTTCTCTTGGCTGGCATTCTGGGACCCATTCGCACACAATAGTCAGGAGATGGAAGCATAAGAGTGCTTAGAAGTGGGTTTTTTAAAGCTTGGTCTTGGTGGGTTTTTTGGCGGGGACGGGATAATAGTAAAGTCATGAATAAACGGTTGAAGTGGGACCCATTTATATAAACTCTCTCAATTGGGGATTTACCAGTAGGAGTTCGGTCCGTGTAAATGGAATGCAATTACATGTTTTCTGGTTTTGTTCTGTAGTGTTATCTTTATGAGTTGCAGATCACCCTTCCACATCCCGATTCTGTTTACCCTACAAAATACTCGCTTTACCATCGATACCGGGTTCAGTTCAGATCACTTGTTTTAATTTTTTTAAAAAAAAATTCTAATTGATAAATTATCTTATTGAAACAAAGGCTAGGAGACAAAGGAACTACAGAAGAACTGAAGCACTTCTGAAATCTACATATTCTGCTTCAGCCCAAGATTTGTTTATGTATTCCTTTGTTGTACATTTATACTGGAGTTGAAACTAAATTGTGAAGCTTGCCGAAGGGAAATAAAAAAAAATGGACAAGCAAATGGAGGGTCTCTGCTCTCTCCATCCCAAACATGTTAGCATGTTGCAAGAAAACAAATCTTGGCTCCCATCCTGAAACTTGTAGCAATTCACATTCCCTTCTTATGGTACCTAAATTGCTTAAATGTGTTTGGATCATAAACTATTTTTCCTTCCGTCTGTGCTTACAACCAAATTGTATAGCCTTTGCCAGTGATGGTGAACCTATGACATGTGTGTCAAAGGTGACACACCACATCATTTGGGGTGACACACCAGTGTTCACCAGCACCTGATAAAATCTGAAATTATTTTACTCATTTTTCATTTTTGTAATTATTTGGTGTTTGTTTATATAGAACAAAGCACCACATGTGATTGGACTGTAGTTTTAGTTTATATTCATTTATTTAAAGAATTATTTGTCTTTTGTTTGGGGCAGGGGTTGACACACCAGCCGAGTCAAGTTACATATTTTCCAAAGTTTTGACACACCAAGTCCAAAAGGTTCGCCATCACTGGCCTATGCATTTCCTTTTTAGTAGTTGTTCATTTTTGTGTGTGGTTTTGCTTTGCTTTTTAAAAAGTGACTGTTGGACTAATGCTTGACAGTTTCCACATTATGTTAAATGTGTAGTTCGACCATACTCATGGGTTAGCTTAAGTATTCGTTGCAAGGAGGGAGAATGATAGGGATTGTGACATTCATGGAGAAAACATTTAGCCCTTTTCTCTCAGGCTGCATTTTTGGTAAAAAAATCACCACTGCTGCTGCTCTCCCTGGCAGAGATTCAACTAAATGAATTTCCCTCCTGGAGCTTTACCAGCTTTTGGGAGGACATTCTCATTAGTACTGCAGTGTAGCAGGAAAGGGTTAAATACCCTGTTCACCCCATGCCACAATTCCAATCTTGATTGCTCTTAAACATCCAGATTCTGTTTAAGCTACAACATACAGTTTGAGGATATAATGTGTAGCTTGGACCATGGAGTATTTTAACTTTAGAGTCAGCCGTCCATGAGTCAACAAGAAATTTAGAATATATTCATATTTCTGTGTTATCAATACCATCTCATGAACTATCCTACAATCTTACATCATAGCATCAGTGATGAGAATTTTGGTCCATTCACATGCTCCTGTGGAAGTCTGCGAAAGATCTGGATCTGGGTTAAAGGGTTAAAATCAGTGTTACAAGTGAGTAATTATTTAGATGACTCATGATGAACCATGCTATGAATCACTCAGTGGGGAGACAAGGTTCGATATAATGTACAGCAAATGGCTCGTCTGCATTAACTTGAAGAATCTCTAGCAGATTTGTCATACTTCTGGAATCAGTTGGTAGCTTTAGTGTAGTTGTGTTGCTTCTGCCTCACCCGGATATAAACCTGTCCAGTTACTCAGATTTGGCATTTCCCTGTTTTCTGGATTGACTGTATGTAGCTCCTCAGTTTTCTTTCATAAAGTTCCACCATACTTACATGCTGGGGGCTATGCCATCCAAAAAGTACCAATACTTCACCAGTTTATGACAGAAGTTATGCCACCTGACCCTTCATTTCCATACTCATGTCCTCTAAAGACATTTTTGCTTATTAGCCTTATTCAGGTGTTTGTCTCTCCAAAGGAAACTCATAAGAGCTTCTCTACAGTGCAGTGATGATGCACATGCTTAACTCCATCTCCCATGGTTGCCAAGCACGTACATCGTTGGCACACTGCAGAGAAGTTCTCATGAATATATAGGGCTTCTGCCTACCAAAAATCTTGTAGATGGGTCTAAAAGAATAAAATTTTCTTTTTTCTTGCATGACAGTCCTTGCATTTTGCATTTCCTTGGGCATAATCTGTATTTTCTGAATACTGGAAAATAACTTGCATATCAAAGGCACTACCATAAATGAATGATAAAATCTTATGTCTCACTGTTTTTTTTAGTTTCTGATTGTATCAAATTCTCTGCATAAGGGGAAGGGGCATGGGAAGCAGGGATCAAAAGGGAAAATCAGGGCACCAAGAAATCTAAAATCTTCTTGAATATTATAGTCATGTCCTTGCATGACCTATACAAACGGAAGTGGTATCTATGTCTTATAGCCAATTTCTTGTTTGTACAGTGCTTTCAAACTTAGATGTGATAACAGATGGAGTGAAGGAAACGTTTTTCTTAAACGCATTTGTGCAGCTATTCTTAAATTTTAGAAAATTACATTTCTGCTTAGGATCATGCTCTTGTTAAGATTTGTGGGTAATGTAATTGGATCTGAGCTTTGACCTTCTCTTCCACTTTCCGCTCTGTTTGGATTGTAAGGTTTTCTTTGCTTCCTTCTCAAAGCCATATTTTGCGCTATATATATGCACCATGCATTGCTGTCTTGGGCTGCAGTACTATGGACACTTTCCTGGAAGTAAGCTCCATTGAACACTGTAGGACTTCAGAGAAGACATGTCTAGGATTGTGTTGCTAGATCAGTTCTTTTTAATTTTCCAAACATAAATTGATGGGCACTGGAGTTGTGGGGTAACGATGAGTTTAAAATATCAGAGCTTGGATCTATGAAGGAACTTGTGTTCTTATTTGATTGTCATTCCAGTTTCATTTTTCCCCCTTGCTAATGTTGAACTCTTTCATTTGCACTCCATCATCGTGTATTGCCCCTTGAGTGTTAGCTTGTTCGTGCTGTGCGTCAGTACTGTCTCTCTCCATTTTTTCTTGGCCACATTTATGGAGGAGCACCAAATAACTTCCTAAGGGTTTCTGGCAGTATGTGGGAGAACGATGGGAAAAGTTTCCCCATCTGCTGCTGTAAACTTGCTTGCGTAAAATCTGTTTCATATTAAGTGAAATTGTAGAAGACATACACGTATGGGTTTCTTCCAAGAGAGCTGAATGTCAAATACACTCTCGCAAGTAAGAGAAGTATAAAAATACTAAACACGGAGTAATGGCTACAACGTGACTAAATATGTGGTGCGTACTTCTTTGTATACATTCGTCATTGCCTTCTGTTTTAACATTTCAGGGTTGTCAAAAGGTTGCCAATGATTTTGGAGCAGTGCTGAGCTGAAATGGGGGGGGAGGCACACTTTTTTGAAGGCTTCCCCATTAAAAATGTCCCTTTTTGTGTGAAGATGCCCACTTTTGTGAAAGTCCCCACTCTCCCTCACCCTTAAAAACTTGGCAACTTTTTTCTTCCCCTGGGTACAAAAGTATCACGGGCACTTACTTGTTCTTTTTTATTTTTTTAAAAAGCCTCACCCCATCACCAAGGTGGTTGGGCTGCCGCTCTACCCTATAGCTTGAAGTTGGTTTGTTGTAGTGGGATGCGGGTGCTCTTCCAGTTGAAAGCAACAGGGTTAAGTGACTCCTTTCAGTGAGATGTGTGTCCAAATGCACAGTCAACCACAATGGATCATGATTAACAAAGTGCAGCTATTGCTGAGCTAGGGCAAAAATATAATCACAGAGTGTATTAAGATAGGCTGCACCCGTTTTTGTTATCTTGGTAATGGCGACATGTTCTGTCTTCCTCTCCCATCCCATTTAGAGTTGGGTCAGTGTGAGTCCTTTGTTTGCCATCAGTGACATTCAGGTAACCAAATATGGTTCCTTGATGCCATGATTCCTTGATGCCATGCTGTTAAAATTGGCTGGGATTGCACAGCAGAGAAGATATACAAACCTAAAAATGGCATTGAAGCAACTTAAATTTGGGTCACGGCAAGGCACCCAATGAAAAAAAGAACTGGTACGATGGGGACTTCTTTGATAAGCTTTTTGCACCTCTTAAAAGCATCTCTTTGCACTTTCTGAAAATGTTCAAGTGTGAAATTGGGGTGAAACAGTCTTCAGCCTGAAAGCTACACACAGGTGAACCCAAAGCTAAGTGCCAATTGAGATTTCAGCTGCATCAAAATACTGCTAGTGCCTGATCATGAAACTAAGTCACAGGATAGTGACAGTCTTATGCTGTTGTACAGCAGGCCACATTTTCAACTATCACAGTTTCTAGGTTTTCAGAATGAGGAGCTTACCTTTGGTGGATGGGAAGCTGGCCTGCAATGTTGCAGGAAGACAGAACCTTACAGAAAAAACCCAAAAGGGTAGACAGGCTTGCCAAAACTTTGAAGAATAGAAATGCATATGGGCAAATGAGGTTGTATGTTCCAGTAGATATGCAGCTATCCCATTAGGAACCCAAATACTACATATATAACCTGTATAGTGAATAGTTAATGTTGATGTTTGAAGGTATTGCAAATATTGATGCTAAATAGATTAATGGCTACTATACTCAGAGATGTAGAAATGGGTTTTCTGTTTTATTCATTTGAGGAGTAATGGATCATTGATAGTGTCGGTCAAACTGCTGTGTACAAGTCAGATGATCTGTCTTTGTATTAGGAGGAATTATTTAATAGAAAAGTAACGTTTAAGTGTGTCAGTGCTGTAGTCTGCAGATGAGCATGTCTGTAATTGGCATAACATTGGTTCACTGTGTCTCTACTTAATGTTTCTTTTCATGGTCATCCTGTAGTCTAACCCCTGTAAATAAGAAAATGAAAGGGCATCTTCAATTTCAACACCATCACAATCCTTTGTACTTTTAATAGTTGCAAAGAATTTTGCTCAAAGGTTCGTCACTGAGAGAGCTGGTGAGGTGATAATGGTTTGAGAGTAGGGTAAATCTAAAGCTTGGGTTTTTTTACCCTTTTTAAAGAAGACTGGCATGCTTTGGTAGTGAATTTTTATTGATGGACCTGGTGATTCGGTTATCATGATGGAATAAATAAAAAATGCCATAGGTAAACAAATGTAGAATTTGAAGCCTGAAAACTCAGTAATAATCATCTGTGCCTTGTTATTTGGCATGTCAACATCTCTTCTGTTCCCAAACCTCTGTGGCTTGGGGTTTAGTGTCCTTTGCCCATGTCTTGGATTGTGTGGGAGCGAGTCAGTGGATGGAGTCAGTTTCTGGTTCTTCGGTCCATACGCAATGTATAAATATGATTCCTAAATGCCAGGGGGTTAATCTCTTCAGCAGTCGGATTTCAGCCCTTAAATTCAGGTTACATTTCATTAAGTGACCCATTCTATGGACTCTAGTATGTTAAATGAGATATGAACCTTATTGGGCATTTAGCAGGGCGGAAAGGAAGGAAACATGCCCAGGAAACCAGGCACATGTCCGTCCCATTCCATCACCACCACACCGGCATTGTGCTAAAGGTTTCATTACCTGCCAGCACTATTTTTGCTTCAGTATAGCGCAGTTCATAAAGACTGGGCCAAGGAGGGGTTGTGTGCGAATGCATTTAACTTCAACCAGTCAATGAAACATGCTTGGACCAGGGTGAAGGAAGAGTTGTTGGCTTGATTTGCCTGCCACAGGATGTGCTCCTTTTCCTTCTTATTTGAGCGAGTTGTTTCATGAATTTTCACACTCTCACTCTCTTTGGCTGGGTGTTATTCCAGACGATGTCTTTTCCATTCATTAATTTAGGAGATCTGGAAGTAAAGTTTTTACCTTAGTAATAATTTGGCCACATTGAGGGATGAATGGGCAACTCAGTCCTATCCTGCGCTGGAACAGGCAAGCCAGTATCCAGTCCAGTGTTGGAGTTGGCGGCAATGGAACACGGACTAAGGGAACCTATGTCCCCTTACCCCAAGTAATGCCCCAGCCACTGCAATGGGGCTACTTGTATCTGTGGCAGGTGGTGCAGATCCAAGCAGCCCTGTGTAATGCCCAGCAGCTTGAGGGGTGGTTAGGAACTGGCGTAAGTGCCAAAGGCCAGTCCCAGCCCCCTCCTGGGCCCAGTTCACTAAAGGGTCTGCATTCTCCCCCCTCCTCTGATCCACCCTTCCCTCCTCCCTTCCTGATCCCCCGTCCTGGCTGTGCTTGGCCAATGCAAACGTACCTCTCTGGAGTGGCACAGATGCTGGATTTGGCCTCCATGGGCCAACACAAGTCCTTGTGCCAGCCCAGCTGACTTGTGAAGAGGCACAAATGTGCCTTACGCCATGTTTGCAACACACCCGAGCTGAAGTAAGAGACTTACACTGGCCCAGGGTGATCTTAGGATTGTGCTCTAAGGCACACAAGAAGAGCACTGTCCTTAAAATACAACCTATTACTATACCATCATCCATCCAAGTGTGTGTAGGAAACATACTTTAGATATTGTGATTTCTGTGTTTAATTTTCTGAAAAGTTGTCATTGATTTCCGTAGGTGGCTTATTAAGGGAGTATGAGAGATTTGCAGTGTGATCCTGTGCATGTCTTCTCAGAGATAAGCCTCATTGACATCAATGGGACTTATTCTTACACAAGTGTGTAAAACTGCAATCATAACAATCATAAACCTAAAATTCCGTATATTTAGTTGAATATAGTATATTATATGTACTCTTCAGATGTGGCATGTGGGATCTGGTAATTTTAAATTTACTGCCTCATCTTAATTTGAGTGTTGATCTTTTTCTTAGTGTATTGCAAAGAAGAGTGATTCAGTCATCCTGTCTTCACAAACTCAAAGTTTGTGAAAGTAAATCTTCTTTACACTGATTCTGGTTGTCATAAAGTACACTGGCAAAGAGCTTCTGATTCCAATTAAATACTAGTCAGGATCTTCTTATACCTTCTCTGTTTTATGAAATACTTATTTTTTTTTCCCCCAAGAATAGCTCTCAGTATCCTAGTTCAGTTTTGGGACAGTAGGCATTTAGAGATAGTCTGGAATAGACACAACAGAACTTCCGGAGCCCTGTAGCTGTCTAGTCACAATTAATATTCACATTCTTTTCTGATTTCATTAATTTTGTTTATTGTATTAAAGTGTTCTACCAGGAGCTTAAGTATGTTCCTCCTAAGTAGCAAAAT
The DNA here is from genome assembly GCA_029204185.1 of Lerista edwardsae. Classification (NCBI taxonomy): domain Eukaryota; kingdom Metazoa; phylum Chordata; class Lepidosauria; order Squamata; family Scincidae; genus Lerista; species Lerista edwardsae. The sequence goes on along the minus strand of JAJKFI010000021.1, from coordinate 14,937,581 downwards.
TAATATCATAGGTGGTAGATTGGACAATGGATTACAAACTCTTTCTGTTGATCCAAATGCTATGTAGTGAGTCTTGAACGACTTGTTAGGATAAGAAATCAATCCAACCTCATAAATTGTCCCAAACTAACCTTGGCTTGTTTTGAGAACTTAGTACTGTATACTTTCACAAGCAATGGAATGTATACAATGCAGTAGAGGGGTCAAGAGATGTCAGATGAGCAAACTGTAGTTAATGCAAACAGAGCTGATAGGCTAAAAAGATGGGGGTGGGGGTCATGTTTCCCAGTAATTGGGTATTATTGATTTGCCAGTGTTAAAGCTGAGGCTGATGCCCCATCACAGACACCAAAACAGCACTTTCATATTAAAAAGAAAACCTGGGTTCAGCTTTAACATAGCTGATGCTGAAAAGACTGCTGTATTTAATAGATAAGTGAGAGGATCATTCTGAGTTCAATCTCGTCTGCACTCCTGCATGATTAAACAGGGGATGTATAAATTTGTGTCCACATGTGAACTATTCTAACCCACTTCCATACATTAGTGGATATGGGAAGGGAAGGTCAGTCAATACAGTGTACAGGGAAGGGGTGGTGGTTACCCTATCCCGATCTGGGGCCGAGCCGGCTCTGCCTCCTTGGATGCAGTCCCGAAATGGTCTTTGTACTAAAAATACACCCCCAGATCCTGCTGTCTGAGCCAGTTAAAGAGATCAGATTAAGAAGCTTAAAAGCCAATTTTTTTCAAAGTCGGGGGGGGGGGCAGATAGGATGCCTGGGCACAGCTTGGAAGCAGTGGTGACACTGCATGCACATACCATGAGACTATTTTCACAGGCGTATGTGTGGCTATAATGTTACACCATTACATTACATACTGTTACATCATCGGCAGTATGCATTTATTTATTCTTTACTGCTCCAGATACCTCCCATTTCTTAATAATGACAAGTGGGACCTGTTTTCTGCAGCAAAACGTTGCTGTCCTGGAACTCATGACTTGGGGTGGGGTCCAGAATTGAACGATTCCTCCTCCTTGCAGTGCATGACTTCTGCCACTGAGCTGTGACCACTTCTCAGGCACAGCAGACATGACCCCTCATGCCCAGAAGTTACCATGCCTTTCCCTTTTTGCCTTGGAAAAGAGGAAGGCACTTGTACACCTTAAGCATGTTTAAATAGGGTGGAGCAGAGTTCCACCCTCCTTTCAAGTCTGCTGTTTCAAACATTACCTGCTTTTACACAAAGCTTTAATTAGGAGGATCCTTGTTATCCAAGTGCAAAATATGAGAAGTGCTATAAGCATTTCCGACTCCAATTAAAAAGAATCTGAGCTTTAGAAATAATCATTTCCAGCTTTCAGAAGTCCAAGGAAGGCACTAGTGTCACATTCACAACAGTGTTGTTTGTTTTGTTCCAGTCTGCAGAGTTAGAACTGTTTGAGATTGAGAGAGAGAGCTTCTGACTGCAAATATTGTTGTTAAACCTCTTTAAAAAAAAAAGTCTCTTCTGGTTTGGAATTCCTGTGGTCCTTGTACCTTAGTAGCTTCGCTTACCCCAGCTGGCTTCTGCATTTTGTGGGAAAGGCACATCCATCAGTAGGTCCTTTCTCTTGGCATGAGGCTGTAGGAAGGTTTCCGTGGTTTATTAGTGTAGCTCTTGCTTTCTTGCATGTGAAAAGGGATTCTGTATCAGTCTTAATAGTTCTTATGGGCCAAAAACATGCTTGCATTTTTTTAAAACCAAATTATGAGTTTGTATTTACTGTCCTAGCAAGGCTGTTTCTAACCGTTATTTTTAAAGACAAAGTTAAAAAACATATAGGGCATATTTTGTTTTGAAAAGAAAAGTTGAAAAATGTACAGGGCGTAGTCCAGTAAAAGTTAAGCACTTTTAAGTCCCATGGGAGTCAATAGGAGAAGTGTGTAAGCACTTTTTAAATCAATTTGATTTAAAGGTGTTTAACTGTGGCTAGATGTTTCACAGAAGATATTCTCTCCCCGTCCACCTCACTGGTTAAATGTTATCTTATGGTATTGTAATACTCCTGGGATCTTATGGTATTGTAATAGTTTTGCTGTCTTAAATGAGCCCATTTGAAATATTGAACCGATGCAGAGGTTACATAATAATAAATTTGTATTTAGCCAACTTTTTAAAAGAGAGAGGGGAAAAAAATCTGAGAAATTTTGAAACGACTGATGCTAAAACCCTAAGTGCACTAAAGCAATGGTTCTCAAAACATTTGGAGCTTTTTACACTCCTAAATAGAGGAGTTGGCACATGTTGGCACATAGAGGATGTTGGCACATGTGCAGAATCCCAGAGAGCACCAGAGCACTAGTGCATGCACATAAGAGAGGCACAGTGTCAAGCAAATGGTGGTCATTTATGGTGTGTTCATGGAGCCCATAAGGGCTCTTATGAGCCCTTTGAGAAATGCTGTGCTGGAGGTTGAAGCCTCAGTTGGACATACTTCAGTATTAAGTATTTTGAATTGCACCGTTCATTCATCCATTTTTTGCTTCTCTTCAACTCCTGTTTCTGTTGAATTCTGGCTATTGAAAACCAGGCCCAACAATGTCAAGACCTCAGTTATACAAGACAAGTGGTTTTTTTTACAAGAGCCTGGGTAAATGTTATGCCTTAGAGTAGTGGTTCCCAAAGTCCTACTTCAATGTTGGGACCACTGTAAGTTGTTGCCGGTCTGGGGAGGGTGTCCCAATGGTCCCGCAGCTATCGCAGCGCCGAGAGCACCCAGGGATTTTTTAATATACCTGGTGGATCATAAGAACATAAGAAGAGCCCTGCTGGATCAGGCCAAAGGCCCATCTAGTCCAGCTTCCTGTATCTCACAGCGGCCCACCAGGAGCCCCAGGGAGGCATGAGACAACAAGATGCTTGGATCCTGTTGCCACTCCCTTGCACCCGGTACTCTGAAGTAGCCCACCACCTTTGTAAGGAGGTTGCACAATCCATCATGGCCTATAGCCCACAATGGACCTTTCCTCCAGAAATCCATCCAATCCCCTCTTAAAGGCATCAAGACCAGATGCCATCACCACCTCCTGTGGCAAAGAGTTCCACAGATTAACTACCCGCTGGGTAAAAAAATACTTCCTTTTATCTGTTTTAACTCTCCCAACCCTCAGTTTTAGCGGATGCCCCCTGGTTCTGGTGTTTTGAGAGAGGGAAAAGAACATCCCTTTATAGACTCTATCCCTTCCGTGCCTTATTTTGTATGTCTCAATCATGTCCCCCCTCAGGCACCTTTTTTCTAGGCTGAAGAGCCCCAAATGCTGCAGTCTTTCTTCATAAGGGAGATGCCCCAGCCCCGTAATCATTTTTGTCGCTCTCTTCTGCACCTTTTCCAGCTCCACTATGTCCTTTTTGAGGTGCGGTGACCAGACCTGGACACAATATTCCAGGTGCGGCCTTACCATCGATTTGTACAATGGCATGATAATATTGGCTGTTTTATTCTCAACCCCTTTTCTAATTACCCCAAGCATGGAATTGGCCCTCTTTGCTGCTGCCGCACACTGGGTCGATACCTTCATTGAATTGTCCACCAGCACCCCAAGATCTCTCTCTTGAGCTGTCACAGACAGCTCAGAACCCATTAGCCTATAGGTGAAGTTTTGGTTTTTTGCCCCAGTGTGCATCACTTTACACTTGTCTACGTTGAAATGCATCTGTCATTTGGCTGCCCATTCCCCCAACATGGGGAGATCTTTCTGGAGCTCTTCACAATCCCTTCTGGTCTTCACCACCCGGAAAAGTTTTGTCATCCACAAACTTGTCCACCTCGCTGCTTATCCCTGTCTCCAGGGGGCCTTTGGAAGGGTTGGGGAGGGCTGCAGCCCTTCCTCAGGTCTCCCTGAGGCAAAGAAAAGTCCCATTTTGCTCTCAAAAGCACACTTTCATTTTTTGTGAAACCTCAGACCTCCCCAACCCTTCCAAAGGCCTCCCCCCACCAGGTATGCTAAAAAAATCCTTGGGTGCCCCTGGGTCGCAACCCACAGATTGGGAAACAGAGAAATGACGCTTCTGAGGGTTTGGACCCATCAGTATGACTACCTTCTGCTGCTGCTCCTCCCCCTAGGCACTGCTGTTAGTACCCTGAAATTGCTGGCTGAGAATTGTCTTGAAGTCCCTGATACAAGAACACTTTCCAGTTTGGAGCATCACCTTGTGTCAAGAAACCACCTGTGGTACTGACTGCTATAGAGAAGCTGAGAAAGTGCCATAGCCGGAGAGAGATTTCTGTACACCTCTTGCATTGCCAGTCTTGTTCTAATACTTAAGACAGAATTACTCAGATTTGGGCTTAATTCTCACTAAAGTGATCTACTTTGATTATGCCACTTGGTTTGCAGGTGGAAGGTGACAAAAAAAAGCTCCTACATACTGAAAACCGCCATGTTAGGCAGAAGCTAAAACCTTTCTCTGCTGTTTAGTTTTCTATGTACGGGGGATTAAAAAAAACACAATTATAGAATGCTATTTAACCATGGAGCCCCTTCTTGCAGTTTGAAGTGATGCAATTCAGATAGGACATTGGAGAGAACAAAACCCAATGTAAATCGAGACTGTAGGTAGCAAAACTACTAATGCACAGAGAATTCCATTTTTAAAGTTTGGATTGACAGCAACTTCTGCAGTTCAACAACTTCCAGTTACGGTCTCCATTTTTGTGCTTCTCCAGTGTAGGTGTCAGAGGTCACTGGCCTTGTGATTATAATAATGATTCATGTGCGTAGAGCTCTTTTAGAGTGTTCAGCTTCGCGTACATTATCTTGTAAATTGTTTCAGCAGCCATCTGATTGAGATTGTCCCCATATTATTTATTATTTATTAGATTTCTATCCCGCCTTTTTGCCCGAAGACACCCAAGGCGGCATTACAATATAAAATTCAACACAAAAAACAATTTAAAAACAATATTAAAACAATACAATAAAACAAAATTAAAAACAAGCAATAAAATTTAAAAACAACAAGCCCTGTGGATCATAAAGTATAAAATATAAAAGTGAACTAGCCAGCCAGCCTGTCAACAGTTAAAAGCTTTTTGAAATAAAAAGGTCTTCAGCCCCCGCCGAAATGTTAACAAAGAGGGAGCAGTTCTCAATTCTAAGGGGAGGGTATTCCAAAGTTGGGGGGCCACCACCGAGAAGGCCCTCTTCCTGGCCGCCACCCCTCTCACTTCTCCTGGTGGCGGCACAGTCAAAAAGCCCCCCCCCCAGATGATCTAAGAGTACGGGTAGGATTATATGGAAGGAGGCGGTCCCTCAAATACCCCGGACCCGAGCCGTAAAGGGCTTTAAAAGTCAAAACTAGCACCTTGAATTGGGCCCGGAACAGAACCGGCAGCCAGTGTAGCCGCCGAAGCAACGGCTCGACTGAGTCAAACCGATGTGCCCCAGCGACCACCCGAGCCGCCGCGTTCTGTACTAGTTGTAATTTCTGGACCATCTTCAAAGGCAGCCCCATGTAGAGCGCATTGCAATAATCTAATCTGGATGTCACTAGGGCATGGGTCACTGTTATGTGGCCAGGTCCGCACAGCTCAGGTACGGCCGCAGCTGGCGAATCAGCCGAAGCTGAGCAAAGGCTCCCCTGGCCACCGCCGCCACCTGGAACTCCAGGTGTAGCTGTGGATGCAGGAGAACCCCAAAGCTGCGAACCTGCTCCTTCAGAGGAAGTGCAACCCCATTCAGAGCAGGACGATAGTCCAATACCCGAGCTGTGGATATCCGAACCAAAAGCACCTCTGTCTTATCCGGATTTAATTTTTTTCATATTGCAGATCAGGGGCTGAGGCTGAGAGCCTAAGGCAAGTTGGCCTGTCAGTTGACTTGTCAATCAGCTTGTTGACCACTGTGCTGCACCAGTTCTTGGCACATCATGACAACGTTCTGGGATAATTACTAACAGGAACAAAAAAATATTGCAGATTTAGTTACTTGTGATCCTGTTAATATTGTTAGCAATTGTATTGATTTTTTTAAATAAAACTAATCACTGAACACAAATTGGAAAGTTCTAAGATACATACTACTTATATGGAAATATAAGTGTTTGTAAAGGACTCAGAAGATCTTAGTCTGTCCTACTGTAATGCTAAGTTCCATTTTCAGTTGTCCGCATAGTTGTAATTTTTGAGCGCTTGCAGTTTAATTACAGTGGAATTGTGCTTGCTATTATTGCTTTGTGGTCCTAACTGCCCCCTCTGCATTCCTTGTTGCTAGAGGTGTTCTCCCAGCGTCCACCAGTGTTTTTCTTGGAATCAGTTTCTTCCTAATCCTTGGATGTAACCATGGCTTTTCAGAAAAGCATGATGAACTTCAGCTTGATGCACAGAAGTAGCTTCCCATAGCGGGACTGAAAGCTCTGTATTGCCCCTAGCTATGCCTTGGTAGTCAAGCCATTTCTGCAACAGGATTTGTTAACCATTTTGTCTTTCTGTTTTCATCTTTTTTTTCTTTTTCCTAGTATGCTACCATTTTATTTTCCTAAATGATATGAAGAACCTTCAGACTCTAAACTGGATCTGTTCTGATGAATTATTGCACCAGTGGCATAGCTAAGGAGGGACAGGGGGCAGTTGCATCCAGTAACTTTCTAAGTACAAAGAAGAGCATCCCCTGTGGCAGTGGTTCCCAGAGTTTTTCAACTGGTGGATTCCTTGACCTACTGGGCTATTGACTGTGTCTTCCCATTAAGACTTCCATTCTATACATTGTATAGGGTGGCAGGTTTTCCGTAAGGATTCTACTGTTCTCTTGGCTGGTTTTTGTGGCTCCCTAGGGAGCCATGGCTCACAGTTGGGGGACCACTGCTCTGTAGGGTGCTTGTCATAGTGGGGCCTCTAGGAGATTCTCTCACAGGCATCTTTCTGTGATGAGATTCTTATCACAGGCATCACCCACAGTGTGAGATTGAGAGGGCTGGTCCCAACATATCATTAGTGGCAGGCCCAGTACAGGGCCTTGCCATAGGGCATCCATCAATCTGGAACCTGCACCTTTGGTAATGGACTACCATCTGCTCAAAAGCATGGGCAGAAATCATGATCACCTCATAGCCTTAAAAATTTTCCCTTGCCCCAAAGTCTCCAGTTGGTCTTTAGCAAATCTCTGAAAGAACAGGGGACAAAAAGTCTGACCACATGTTGCCTTTCAAATTCTGGGTCGGCGGGCAGTCCAATCCTAAGCAGCGCTAGCTTAGCAAGGCCGGCGTAGCAGGGCCATTAAGAGGAAGCAGCAGCTCAGCGCAGGGCAAGGGGAGGTTTTCCCTTGCAGCCGGGTAAGCCCCAGCCAGCCCTATGGGGCTGCTCAGATCTACGCCTGCTGACTTGCAGGTGCAGGTGAATGTGCACAGCAGCGGCCCGAATCAGAGCCACCCTGGCCAGGGACGGGGCTTAGGATATGGTGCAATGGCCTTTGGCGGCCCACTGTACCTCCCCATTATGCCCCCAGCATACCTCTGGAATGCCCTTCGCGAAGTCCTGCTCCAACCGAACGCCACTGGTGCATGGCTGGTGCTGCTGATGGGTGCAGCGGAGCCCGAGTGCTAGTATAGTGCTGCTGCTTGTGCTGGTCCAGTGCCCGACTCGCTGGCTCAGACACGCCTGAGAGCACATTTGTGACGGTGCTGGATCAGCGCAAGAGCGCAGCACCGGCGCAACAGCAGTATAAGGAGTGGAGCTCTGTTACAAAATTGTTGTATATTTTTCAAGACCTCTGATGCTCTGCTTCCTCCCTTCAGAGATGATTGATGCTCTGCCTAGGATTTGTTGGTGTAGTAGGGTTCCAAGCAGATGTCCCTTAGCAGCTGATTGCATCAACCAGTATTTGGAGAGGGAGCAACTTGTGTCCAAGCCAACTTCGTAACACTCTGGCTTGCGGCCTGCCATGATTATTTGACTGGCACGAAGAACAATAACTGTGACCTACAGTCATGCAGTTCATCAACGTTACATGTAGACTAGTTCAAAAGGATGTTGCCAGCTTAGCACTTAGAAAATGAGTAATTGAGTAAATACATCTTGTTCTTCTGAATGGGGCCTTCTCTTAAATGAAGTGCCATCAGCTTAAAAATACCTTTTAAATAATGCAAGTAGCTTTCTTCCTAGCTATTCTTAAAACTCCATGGTGTTTATCTTTCAGGCAGTAGTATTCGGCACTAGATTCCTGACACTGAGAAATGGAAATATTATTGAGCATCTTTTGATCACAGCAGCACCACAGTGTGCTGAAGCCCTTCATCTTCCCACATCCCGTTTTTGATCTGTTGGTTGTCTTTTCATTTAGATTTTGTTTACTGTGCAACAGGGTACAAAAAAGAGAGTGAAGTATCCCCACAACAAGAAGGCTAGCAATATCGCTAGCACAAGTCTGCATTGATAACTCAAAACAGATCAATCCCTGCTGCCAATCCTGTCCCCTCTTGGGCCTGATTCACCTTTCTCCCGTCACCCTACCTGTTCTACCCCCTGACTTATTCAGACCCTCCCCGTTTCTCTCTAACCCCATGCATTGACTCACCTTTTCCAATGGGCAACTGTCAGCACGTGGACAGCCACATGCGCTGGCCCAGTTGCGCTTGGGACAGTCATAAAGGAGGTTACACCAACAGAACGCATGTTCCACTGGCATACTCCTTCAATAGCATTGGGCCACAAGTCTGCGATGCTAAACGCACGTACCTGGGAGCAAGTTCTGTTGAACAGAATGGGATTGATTTATGAGTAGACAGTTACAGGACTGTACTAGAAGCATGCTGAAGATTGGTCTTTGGACTTCAGATAAAGGTGGGAAGTTCTAAGATACTTCAGTATGCCACGGTAAGTATAATGGGCAGAAAATTTGCCTTGAATATCATTCTTCATTGCAGAATCTCATGTGTTCCTTCTCCCCACCCGCATTCCACAAGAGAGGATAATAGAATTAAAGTACTTATGAAAACCATTTGGAATGAAACAATTGCCAGGCATACAAAAAAAATGGAAGATTTCACTTTAAAGTTGTCAAGGTGATGCTTGTCCTAGTTTATTTCCTTTTCACTGAAGCAAGTATTAACTGTTGCTGTAATCTGTGTGAATAATTGACCAAGGATACCTCACTGGTTACCTGAAGTGATGTGTGGCTTGTTTGCTGCTCAGAGCTGTATTCAGTCTTGATTGTAGTACAGCCTTGCCTCAAATGTTTGTGATTTTTTTTTCGTTCCCCAGAGGAGAGTCCTGGCTTTTGCTTCAGTTTCCTCCCCAATTTAAGTTAAAACTTCAAAAATCAATATTGCCATTAAGCAAACAGCCCCCCAAAATGGCGTTCTCTAGAACGTACAAGCGATGTTTTCTCATAAGTCTGAATGTGCTCACTTCACAAATATGAAATGCGAAGGCTTTGCCACACAGTATTCTGTAACTGGAGGCTCCGAAAGAAATGAAAACAGAGCTGTGCGGCTGCCTTTCTGCTACTCGCGGAAGATGTTTAATTTGTCTTCCAAAGCCAGCCTCAAAAATGATGTAATTCCACTGAAGTGGATTTATCATGCCTTTTCTCCAGGAAGCAATTCGGCGTGAAGGGAGCCGTCATGGGAACTGGCTGACGGCAGTTCAGATGTGTTCAAATGTAAACTTCTGCGCCGCAAACCCAAAGTCATGACTCTTGGTTTTTTGTTTTGTAGTCAGCACTTAAGTCCAAGACGTTCTGGGAGAAGCTTTAATTGACTGCTTTGTTTCCATTAAGAACTTACTGTAACTTTGCTCCGGCAATTGCGATGCTCTAAAAATGCCCTTCTGTTCTTTCCCAGAACCTGGGAGATGTGCTATGGAGTAGAGCAGAGGTACAACCACCACCTTGTCTGTTTTTTATAAACTTTGCAGAAACTGCATGATTGTGGGTGCTGTGCGTATTTGAACAGATGCCCAGATTGTATCTACAGCCTTTTATAGAATTGACCCCTTGATGTATTTAACTCTGTGTGGTCTACGCTGGCTGCAGGGACTCTTTGGGGTTTCAGGTGGTGGTCTTCCCCACTCTACTGGGGAGGCTGGGAACCTGGGACCTTCTGAAATCAAATTACATGCTCTATTGCTGAGCTAAGACCACTCCCCCAAAATAGTTATCCTACAGAGCACCTCAAGAGCACTTTTGTTTCTATCATCCTGCTAACCCTTGCTAACTAGGCAAGAGGCACTTTTTCTAGCGGTGTTCCTGTTACATTGAGCCAGGGGGAGAGTAACTGTCCCTCTTCATCCCAGCACAGTCTTTTTTTTTTTTTGTGGCTATTGTTGGTGTTCTGCATTTTTAGTTTTAGTTTTTTTTTAGATTATGAGCCCTTTTGGGACAGGGAGCCATTTAACTTTATAATTATTTTTTGGCTGTAAACTTCGTCAACTTTCATTGAAAAGTGGCATATAAATACGATTTATCCACAACTTCAGTTTCATATGTTAACTCCAAATTGGCCATAGCGATTGTGTCTTGATTAGGTCTTTTATCATCTTTGCCATAATGGTTTTGTATGTCCTCCCCACCACCACCACCACCACCACCACCCCAAAAAAAAGATGAGGAAGAAAGGCTGGCACATTCCTAGACCACAGATATTTTCAAATGCCCAGGGTATATTGGTCAAGATTTCAAGGTACTCCGTCCACAACCCAAAATAAAAATTGTGTCACAGAGAATACATCCAACATCATTACTTTTTTCACAGATGCTCCTAGTGACAAAGACTAGCCCAGGATATCTAAGAAGCCTTATACGAAACAACTGGGAGGGGAAATACAAGTTTTGTAGGCAGGGAAAACATATAGCAGGCAAGAAAAGTGCTTCATTGTGTAGCGAGGAAATGTCGTTTCCCCATAATACAGCAGAATAGGTAACATAAATTGGTTTTTTTTGCCCCACAGGGAGAGATGGGCTCTTGATTAACTTGATTAGTCTGTGGATTCCAAGGCTGCTTAAATATGCTTTCTTGGGAGTAAGCCAAGAACACAGTGGGACTTACTTATTTACTACTTGGATATTTCTGAGTAGTAAGTACAAAAGTAACAAAAACAATGTTCCTACCTTCATTGCCAAACTGTGCCATTTCCAAGCCTCTCAGGGCTAAACATAGCTCTAAAGACCCATATCTGGGTCAAACAGAGGTTTCGCTTTCCTCCCAGCCATCACCCCATAATTCATCTGTATATAGGTACTAAACCACATTCAGCTGCTAGATGGGGCAGAATTGAAGATTGGAATGAATTCTATTCATTACATTCAGCCCCTAGTGGCTAAATATGGTATCACATCTATACCAATGCATTCTGGGGTGATGCTGGAGAGGAGGCCGGATCTATAGAGCCATTGTTATCCCCGCGAGGCTAAGAAATCACGTGATTTGTCTGTGCAAAGGTAGTAAAACCGTTTTTTGTTTTTACCAACATTTAAACGGGAGCCCAGTATGCAGTGGCATTCGCAGTAAGTCAAATCTGCAGATACTGGGGTCCCCCTGTATATATGGGATGTACAGAATAAATGCCATGTCCTTTCTAGCAATTGGCTGTGCTTATGTCTCTCCAGATACCTAGGAAGATGGGCATTTGGTCTTTTGGACATGATGTGCTATTTCTTTGGCTCTCTCTTGTTGGCTCCTGGGAGTACTATTTGAGCTTTCAGTTCCTGCTAGCATTGTTCTTCTAATCATCTTAATGTTGGTATGTCATGACCAAGAGTGTCTTTTGGGACTATAGCACTCATCTTAGCGGACTCCCTAGGAGAAAGCAATCAGTGGCTTATGGTAAGACTTGTCTGAAGGATAGTTGTAAAAGTCTCAAAAGAGAGACTTAATAAGATTGTAAAATGTTCTCATGGTGTATATTTAGAAATCCTAGAAGGCTGTGCAGGATGTCTTCTTAATGGAAGAGGGGAAATCCAATAGGGCCTGTTCTGTGTCTTCCCTTGGTGGTATTTTTGGAGTTAGCTACTAGACCTGTGAAATTCAAAACTATCACTGTTGTGTACTGTGATGATCGGAAGGGTGGCTTGGGGGGGGGGTAGAAATATTCCAAACCTCTATGTTGCATACCAGTTTAAACTTAATCTAACTTCATCCATTGTGTTCACTTGATCAGTGCTAGGTTCTGTTGCTGTTCAAGAATTTCTGCAGGCTGGTGGCAAAGGGGGAAAAAGGAAGTTAAAAAAACAAAGCATACAAATTCTTGGCTGATTTGTGTGTTTGCAGACAGCATTTTTCATACTGGGTATATGCATAGATGTTCTTCCTGGAAAGGTAACCAGAACTAGCTTTCTGAAAATAATGTGTTGAGCATTTATGAGAGAAGTGTGTGTCTTCTCAGAGACTTGTGTGTGTATTCAGCACAGAGAACTATGGATTTTTGGTGAATGGGCTGTAAGTTGCAAACTGTATTAAAGGATTTTCTGACTCAGACTTCCTATTTGGCCATTGACAAGTCACTTTCCTTTGAACCCTATTAAGATGGAAAGTTTCAGGGAGGCTTGAGTGAGAAGGGGTAGACCTGGGACAGGAAAGAAGAATTGGACTGAAGGATATGGGGTGAACCATCCAGGGGAGCTGCGGAATCGTTGCAAAAAATCCCCCTCTCTATAACAATGTATAGGGTAGTAGCCCTAATGGGGAGTTGTGGCCAATGCTCAGTAGGTCAAGGGAGATGCCCTTAGAAAAAGTTTGAGAACCACTGCACTAGTCCATCACTGCACTACATATTGCAACTATTTTCAGCCAGTGTGCCCAAGGCATGCTTCGAATGGTCCACACAGCATGCTTGGGGTGCTTTGAATGGTCTGCAGTTGTGCTGTAGGAATTTGGCAGATTTCTTTTGAAACATCATTTATTAATAGGATGATTGAGGGATGTGAGCCCCACACCAGCAACATGGTGTGCCTTGTCAATTATCAAAAGACTGATGGTATTCCTTGATCATTTTAGTATTATATCTTGTCAGTGGGCCGTGAGATGAAAAAGGTTGAAAATCGCTGATGTATTGCAACCTTCCTGCTATCTGGGACAGAAGCAGGGGACTGCAAACACTCTTAGGTTTTTCTTTTTGTTATTGTTTGTTTAATGAGAAGGAGACGCTCAGAAACCCTTAATCAAGAAAACCCCAGGTAAAAGGTTTTGAATTTTTGGAATGAGTAAATTTATGAATGAGAACATAGATTTTGGTTTGCGTTTTTCATATGTCCTTCAAGCTGCACCATTTTCCTCTCTTTTTCTCATAAGCCTGCCTTACCTGTTTTGCAAAATGTTGATGTGGGCAAAGACATTTCACCATTTGACATTCCTCATCATGTTCTGTAGGAGGAATTTCTTTGCTCAGCTGGTATGTTTCAACAGCACATCAGCTTTGTATGGTAAGTTTTCACTAGTTCTCCCAAATAGCTGGTAGGTAAGAAACTAGCACTGCATCAGTCGTGTGACTAATGTTATGGGGAGATTAAAAATCATAGCGCGTGCAGAAGGAAAGTATCTGATAACTTTTACTTTAGTGATAAGAGAGCAGAAAATGTGGTTTGGGCACAGAATTGCAAGCTTGCTTATAATAATCCTGTGGGACTTAGATCTATGTCTTGATATGAAATACAGCTAGACCACCATTCTGAAACTTGATTGCTGAAACTTGATTGCTATGTACAGTATTTTATCACAGTGATCACAGGCTAGTTCATGTCTGCTGTCTTGGCTGGTTGGGTGCATTGAGGGAAATGTAAGCTATGAACCTTATGCAGAAGAAAAGTTCCACTTGCATCCCTGTAAGGATGGCATAGGCACTGGGAGCGAGGCATGGACCACTACTTGTCGGTCAGCTACTTGCTTCACAGTTGCCAAATATTTCACGCAATCGAAGTGCCTCTGTATGCAAGCGCAGAGGTCAACAATATACTTTGTTTACTGGCTGACCATCATTCTTGCTCCGCACTAACTTCTCCTTTCCCTGCTCTCTGTATGTGTTGAAGTTCTTAGAGTGGCTCAGTCTTGCTTCATTTTGGACAGAGCATAAAGTCAGAAAAGCATTAGAGACTATTGATTATTTCCAGAAGGTGTTCAGGCGAGTCTTCAGGTGAAAGAAAATAATGAATGACTGTTCATCAAATGTATAGGACAGTAGTTCCCACACTGTGCGTTAGGACCCACCACTGGGTCATGATCCAATTTCAGGTGGGTCTCAAAGCACCAATGGCAACTATATTGAAAATAGGGGAAGATGGGATGCAGGAAAGGGGAAGGCTGTGTGGTTGTTTTGCTTGTGTTAAGGTTGTAAATAGGCTTTTTTTCACTTTGCTATTCGAAAACGGTTGAGAAATAACCCAAGTTCTTGCTGCACTCTTAGAAAGCAGCAGGCTCTGGCGTCACAATGGCAGCACTTCTGGCCATGACATCACTTCTCACCAGCTGGGTCCTGGACAAATTGTCATTCTAAAAAGTGGGTTCCAGGCTAAAAAGTTTGAGAATCACTGGTATAGGATGTAGATAAGGGGGGAATACAGGTATGGACCTTATTATATATGTTCAACCTAACTTTAAAAAAAGTGGTTTAAGAATCACATATGTAGATAGGATCTAAACGTGCTAAAACATCTCTGCATTTCACTTAGTGGGTTTAATCCAGTGCAGAATTAAGCACATACTGATTTCAGTGGGATTTAAATATACTTAGCACTCTGTCGGCTTTCAGCTAATAAGATGTAGTAACACAGGGCAGTTTGTAGCTTGTAGTCGTACATACAATTTAGCAGATTGCTGGATTAACTTAATCTGCCCTTAATTCAGAGAATAGTTTGCTTTACCAGCTGGTAGAGTAGCAGTGTAGCAGATAGAGTAAAACTAGAAGATTTTGGTTCAACCCCACCTCTAACATAGGTTCATTGGCCTGAAGGATGCAATTGCCTTAAACCCATCACTGAGATCGTCACAACAACTGGCAGAAGTCTTGGGCTAACATGTTTTCATCCCCTCCTCTTTTGCGCATGAGAACAGGAAAAGCTTTCCTGTTCGCTTTTGACAAATGGCAGAGTTCCTGTTGACTAAGCCACAGTTCCCAAGGCATAGAAACTGGGAACCATGGTTTATCCAAACAGTAAAAGTAAGGGGAGAAAAGAGGTGGGAAAGGGGCATATGCTTCACTTGCTGTTCTCATAGTTCGAAATGATGCCTAACGTTGAGAACCAAACCCTTGTGTGCTTTTTTGGACATGTGATTGCCTGTCTTTTTTAATTCAAGTTTGTGGACAGTATTAATACTATACTGTCAATATTTTCACCCATCAGCAGCTATTTGAATATGTTAGAAATCCTAACGAAAGGTCCACAGATTTTGGCTTTGTGTAGTAGCTAGTCATTATTTGTGCTCATCAACCATTGGCTGACTTTCCTTCCCCAGCTCACCTAGCATGCAAAGTGGGAAGGATTTCTTCCCTTCACGTCCCACTGTGTTATGCTTTCCAACCTAGGGGAGTCCTGCTGCAGCCAAAACCAGCTACATACCTGAGATACTAGGCCTCACTTCTGGCAGAAAAAGCCACCTCAATTCCATCATGCTGCTCAGTGTCAGAAATGTGTGGTGGTGTGTGGCAGCAGGCTGAAGGAGCAGGCCAGCATTGAATTGGAGCTGGACTCCTCAATGTTGGCAGGAATAGGAGGCGGAGGAATTGGCAGAAAGGCAGATCCAACTCTTTCCTCTTGCTTCCACAGACTGGATCAGGGCTTCTCATGCTCCCTTGAGCATTTTTTCTCCACAACTTCTGCCAGCTGTTCTTCCCAGCATATATGAAGAACTGCTTTCAGGAACATAGTGAGTCTGTGTCTTGTCTTACTCTCTTACGCCACCTTCATGCAAGTGAAGAAGACTACCTCTGCCCCTACCCAGAGTTATTTGCATGCAGTAGGAGTGATGGAAGGGGATCAAAGTGAGCATGCATGCCGCATGCCCATAGCAGAGGTCCCATCTTCCTTGGAATTCTCTGCAATGTGCGGATAATACAGGGAGGGAATCCATGTGCTAGGCAGTTGGAGTCATGAAGGGAGAGCAACACTTGCCTCGGTGAGCTGGCAAGTCAGTTGTGGACCCCCAGATCTTAGCAAAATGTAACTTTGAGTTGTGAAGTTCCAGTTCAGTAGAATAGGCTAGCATACAGTATTCGTCAGGCAGATTTCTGTAGTCCCATTAATTTCCATGGGGTACCTGAATTCCAAATGTCTAGATGTGGTGTTCTTTTGTTGGAGGAGAAATATTGAAATTGTTCAGCTCCCCGTATTGTCATCTCTGATGTTGTCAAGGAATAGAAAATAATAATTCCTCATAAACGCTAGAAGCCTGGATATAAAAAATGGAAACTGCTTTTCAAAATGCTGAATGCAGCTTACGTCTTTGGCTAGTGGCAGGGGAGTGTTGGAATAAGCAGATGGTGTCCAGTTGAATTCTTGCATGTAAAGAAATACGCAAAAAATGCGCATGCACATTTTCCTGGTTTACCTACCTTCTTTGGGGGCGTTTGATTGTCTTGGTCATGTGCCCTGCTTTCATAGTACTGTGCTAGCAAACTGCTATAATTAGATTAGCAGCCTGCTAAACAGCAGTGACAGTATCCAAGCCTCAGAGAGCATGTGCTAGATTCTGCATGTGCCTTTCTCCCATTGGCTGCCGACATTGCTGCTTGCCAATTTGATAGGTTTCCACAGTAATCTTTATGCTGCATTAGAGACATAGATACAAAGGTACAGTGTTCATGCAACGGTGAAGGAACTCTGCTTCTCCTTGTGTAGCATAACAGAAAAGCCTAGAGACGAGAGAGGCATTGCTCTTTGTTATAAACCCATCAGCTCTTAACAACTGCTGGCTGCAAGCAGAGGTCAGGAAAGGAGTTTCAGTTCATGGTAATTACTTTCAAGTCTTTATCTCTCTCCCCCCCCCCCCACCATGAAGCACGTTCATGCATGAAATGAATACAGTTAATCATGTCATCTCTTTAATTTGATCTTGCTTTCATTAATATCATGTGTACTCCAGAGAGATGCTCATCACATTACAAAACACATCATTATACTAAGGCTATAAGCCGAGAAATATAATGTTTATTACATGAAGAAATTGCTCTTGTGTAAAATCTGGACCCTGGCATGTAAATAATTGTTGATTATCCCCTTGCTTTTTTTTCTGGTGCGAAGAACAACATTGTCTTTATTTGGATTTTTTTGGGGGGGGCTGAACAATTGAACTAGCGCATGTCTGCCTTTTCCCTTTCATGAAGAAGGAAACATTTTGATATGATGAGGAGTTACAGGAGATAATTCTGCGAGAGATGCTTCAATTTGTTCAGGGCAATAACTACATGCATATTTATGCAAAGAGAAAAGAATTTAGGTTAATGTGCTCTATTGTCTGTCCATAGCATTCGTGTTTGGGTGGATTCTTTGTTTGATCTTCCTTGAATTCCCTGTTAAGTAGTCTTTTAAAAGCAACCACTGAAGCCCCATGTCTATCGCAGTGTATCCATCACTGCACAGTCATTGTTCCCAAAGGCCAAATAGTGGATTTAAGGGTGTGTGTGTGTGTGTGTGTGTGTGTGTGTGCGTGCGTGCGTTTGTGGGAGACCTTGTCCTGCACATAGTGGAATAAAGCAAGGTATACGGTATCGTGATGCACCGTAGGCTGTATAGACATAGGAGTAAGTCCTACTGAAATCAGTGGGGCTTACTTCTGAGTAGGCATGTACAGGATTGCACTGTTGGGTATAGGGAATGCTTTTTTAAAAGCATCTGTTTCCAAAATTAAATTGTTGCATTTAGCTCTTTTTACATCTGGAATTACAAGCCTAACAATCTAAGCATGCACAAAACTGTGCTAATTGGCACTTTGTTGTTAGAGCTGACTACTAAAAGACCAAGAGAATCACAGACCACTGCAAAACAGGTCTGTCCTGAGGCAGTCACACTTTTTACCTGGTAACCAGGTGCTTGGAACTTCTGCACACATTTCAGCAAGGCGCAGAGGAAAGCACACACAACATTTGTCTTGCTTGGGCTTTTGCAGGAGAGGTTCCTGGAGGTGGTTTCCTTAGTTTGTTTTGACTCCTGATGGCCGTACAAGCATGCGTTGGTCACCAGTTGTCCAGCTGGCACTTGGCCATCATGCGTCTCGGTAGCAGGAAGGTTGCCTCAATTGAGTGATGGCACAAGCGACAGATTTTAGCTACTTCCGTTTCACTTCTAATCTCTCCCCTTCTTCCTTTAGTGAAGTTTTGCACTGTATAACAAAGCAAAATCGGATGCAGCCTAGCCCTCTGTTTTGGACTCTTAAAAAGTAGATTTTGATTTCTTGCTTATAAACGGCACATATTAAATGCAAGTATTGAGAAAACAGCTGTTAATTGCACCAACCTTTACCAAACTCTACCTTCAGACTAGATTTCTGAAAAATACATATATTAGTTTTTTTGTTGGGCGTAGAGATTAAGATTATGATGTCCCAAATGTGGAATGTATTTATACATCCCAAATGTGGAATGTATGAATCTTTGCATAGCTGTATCCTTGCTAATTACTTGGGACTCTTGCCTTTAGCATCTCCTTCCCCAACTCTACTGTATACCAAAATCGTACTTTATAGGGTAGTTAGAAGCATTTCCGAGATAATATATGCAAAATGCTTCAAGTGCTTGGGGGGGGGGGGAGAAATGCTCTGCAGAAGCTTGAGCAGTATTATCTGAACACCTACCCCTTTCCTGGCAGGATCCTGTACATAACAGGACAGACATGTGAATGTGTTCTTGAGAATAATCGGTGAATTCTTTCTGCATAGTAACAGTTAAGTTTAGGACAGAGATGAGTAGTGCGAGAGTGGGGTGTGCATGCAAAGGCTTGCTTGCTTGTTGTCCACCCCTCTATGTGCTGCATTGCCAATTAAAACTGTCTATTTTTTCCCCTAAAGAACGCTGCTGCCGCCTGTAATGATGTGTGTGGGCAGAAAATAAAACCTTGTGTTCTCTTCCTGGCATGGCACTCGATGCTGCCAGTGCTCCCTGATGTTTTCAGTGGCTCATGTGACAACACAAGACAGTTTGAATTCAAAATGGGGATAACCTGCTTTTGCATTTGAGCAGCCCATGGTATACGGTTAGCTCTAGATTTCTAGAAAATAAATCTGGCTTCCTAGAGAATTACATGTGCTAATGTTTCTTGTATTATTAGGGATCTCTTCGACCTGTGTGGAACATGTGGCTCTGAATCAAAAGGGGTCCGTCCCCCCGTATTCTGTTTCTCACATCATAACTCCCTTCCTCTCTCCCACTTGCACCTTTTTAATAAATTAAGTAGTCCTCCTGTGGCTCACCTTTGTGTTGGGGCCCCTTGTAAACAGGAGCATGAAAATGATCTTGCAAAAAATCTTAAAACAGTTTGATATTGTAGGAGGCCGGCAACGGTTTTTAAGGGAGTTGAAGAATGTGGATAGAGGCATCATGTCCAGTTATAAGTGCTCACACAGCTTTTGTTGTTGCATCGCTGGTAAAATAGATTTTGCACATGTTTGAATGCTATAGTATGAGGGTGACATGAATATGCGTTATATGGAGAGCAGCGTTCTACTGTAAGATGCATTGTCTGTCTCCACCTATGTCCATCTTGTGAAGGGCACAGCCAATGGGTATAGGCAAGTCATTATAACATGGGATTGCTTCGTATATTTTTCCAACTCTTTATCATGCCATCACCACATTTATAAAGCTGCTCATCCGACTATATTTTGTCTTTATCTGTACATGGTTTTGAAATACTAATAAGATAAATCAGCTATCTGAAATATGGTATATCAGTGTTTCTAAAACTGTGAGTCAGGACCCACCTGGTCAGTCACAACCTGATGTCAGGTGGGTCGCAGAAAGCTGGGAGCAGCCATCATGGAAGCTGCAGACCTTACTATTGCTATATTCCTTTTGTAAGTGCAAACAGTTAACATTTGAAAAGTGATTTTTCAAGTGAGGGTTTTTGGTTGTTGTTTTTTTTAAAAAGTTGTTTTTAGTTCAGTGCTTTTACATCATATTTTGTCCTCATCTTGCTTTCTGTCAGGGATGTTTCATGTTCTTGCTGCAGTCCAAGAATGCCAGTTTGCATTCCAGGAATGTCATTTGATTGTGTCACAATGACAGCACTGCCTGCTTGAAGATGTCACTTCTGGCTATGACATCACTTCCTGTGGGTACCGACATGAGTGCCATTCTAAAAAGTGGGTCTGGTCTAAAAATTTTGAGAACCACTGGTGGTGACTGTTACCCACTCATGCCCCATTCTCCTGTTAGGGCACCTTGTAAATAGAAGCATGAAAGAGCCCTTATGACAAATGTTGGTGTTTTTGCAAAGGTGTGCTTCATTCCTAAGGGACGAATAATGTGTGTCTTCATGTTTTTAACTGTGACACAATAGGTTTTCTTACATGGCATATTAAACCAGTATATGCTAATGTCTACCCCTGTGTACATAGCCAATGTTGTCAAAAAATATACAGTGTATATATGCAGGAGCTTGTCAGTCTACTGTAGAGAGCACTCGAAGTTCAATCAGACTGGGTATAACTAGGCTTAAAAGCAACAAAATAAAGAGGGACTAGATACCTGGCATTGCTCTCATTCGCTCTTATTCAGTGTCTGGCTAAAAAGCGGGTGTTAGGATCTTGTGCTGTAAGGGTCTGTGGGGCGCAGGAGAGAAAAACGGAGCAAGGTTGTCATGCTAGACCAGCTACTTTTAATCTAATTGGCCCGTTCCCACTGGGCTGAGAAGAATGACTATGGAGAGATTTCTAATTCTGTAGGGAGGCAATTCGAGAGAGTCGCGTCAAGGGAGCCTAAAAAACTGTAATAGCATCTTTATTCCTGCATGTTACATTTCATAGCATTATCTGATGTTCACTTTACATTGGTCTTCCTACTATTAAGCGTAGCCAAATCTTTGAAATTGTTGCCTTAAAATTCAGCTGTCATAAACATGACCTTTTGTCTGAAACCCCGTTCCCCACTGAATGAATGAATAAAAGAAGCCAAATAATGGAAAGGTACAACTTTTTGTACCTTTTGCCTTTATTCATTTATCTGCTAGGCTAGAGATGTTTATTTTTGTTAAAAGTGCATAAAAACACAAAATACCACCTTTTTGGTGTGAAAATATCTGAATAAAAACATCACATTTTGGTGTTTAAGATATTTTCCAAACATTAAAATAGATTACTTTTCTAATTAGAAATAATGCATCTATGGCTCTGAATTGTATGCGTGATCCTGGTCGCATTTCTTAAGATGTTCAGACTCGCCATATGTAAGGGCTTTGATGTCTAGTGGCAAAAGGTTCATGTTGGTTTTGATTTACTGAAGTTGATCATTTGAGGCATGTACATAAAAACAGAATGTTGTGCGTGCAGCCAGTCTAGGTCTAAAAAGGAGAATGTGTGCTTGAGATTTGTGTGTGTTAAAAAAAAAAAAAACCAGTACTGTAGCCAATGAGAGAAATTGCTATAGCTTTGTAGTGCAAATTCATGCCTGCAATTTAACTACTCAGGTCTGAAACCTATCATGAGAACTTTGAAACTTGCTTGATGTAATTAAAAAGTGGGTTGAGAATAAAGCAGCCAATATTATTATGCCATTGTACAAATCAATGGTAAGGCCACACTTTGAGTACTGCATACAGTTCTGGTTGCGGGATCTCAGTAAGGACATAGAGGAACTAGAAAAGGTACAGAAGAAAGCAACCAAAATGATTACTAGGCTGGGGCACCTCTCTTATGAGGAAAGGCTGCAGCATTTGGGTCTCTTCAGTCGCGGAAAAAGGCACCTGAGAGGGGGACGGGATTGAGACATACAAAATTATGAATTGGATGGATTGAGTACTTTCCCCCTCTCCACAACACCAGAAGCAGGGGACATCCCTGCTAAAATCCCTAAAATGGAGTGTTGGGAGAGTGAGAACAGATAAAAAGAACTATTTTTTCACCCAGCGGGTAATTAATCTGTGGAACTCCTTGCCACAGAAGGTGGTGATGGCATGCTTTTAAAAGGGGATTGGACAGATTTCTGGAGGGGAAAGGCTACAGGCCATGGTGGGAGCAAACCTCCTTGTTTTAGAAGTAGGCTACTTCAGAATGCCAGATGCAAGGGAGTACTCCCTAAGGCACCTGGTGGGCCATTGTGAGTTCTTAAACTGTTTGAATGTTTCTTTTGGAAGTTGGCTTGTCTGTGACTGCTAGTGGGTGACATATTCCTTAAGCTAGGTTGCCATGGAAAATCAGCAACAGTTAGTTGGGCTGAAAGCTCAGTAGAAGCAAGTGATTTTCATGTATGAGGTCCCAAGTTCAGTTTGTGGCATCTCCATTTAAAGCAAAGCTAGAAAAGATCTCTGTCCAGAAGACGAAGAGTCACTGATAGGTGAGAGAGACAGTTCGTGTCCTTGCCAATGGATTGTCTCTATATAAGTCAGCTTCATATGATGGCCTTTCTCTTTCTTGTCACTATTGAAGTCTTTGGCAGAACGTTGGCTCCATACCCTCACTCTTGCCAGTTGCAAGTCCTGAACTCTACATTGTGTTGTGAGTTTCCTTTTGGAATACGGACTTTGTCAACCTGATAACTGAGCCTTCTGGTTAATACTGTCATACAAGTAGTAATGGATGACTGCAGCTTGCGCAAAAATAGGATATTTATTGGCTTCGAGGGCTGTGATTAGCTTGGTGAGTCACAAGTTGAATTAAATTGAGTCTTGGAAGTGTTAGAACAGATTTAAAAAAACTTTTTTACCTAGTGGATAATTAATCTGTGAAACTCCATGCCACATGAGGCAGTGATGGCATCTGGCTTAGGTGCCTTCAAAAGGGGATTGGACAGATTCATGGAGGAAAAATCCATCGCAGGCCATAGGCTGTGATGGGCATGTGCAACCTCCTGGTTTTAAATGTAGGCTACTTCAAAGTGCAAGGGAGAGGCAACAGGGTGCAATTATCTTGTCTTGTAGGCTCCTTGAGGCATCTGGTGGGCCACTGTGTGGGAGAGGAAACTGGACTAGATGGGCCTTTGGCCTGCTGCAGTGGGGCTCCTCTTATGTTCTTATGAGTGAAGATCTCCATTCCAGAAATCTAAATGTACTGCATCATTATCCTTAACGGACGTCGGTAAGAACTGTGGTTCTAGGTTTTGCAAAGCCAAGAAAAAATGGACTTTGTCTCTTCTTTTATTTGCAGCTAGCGAGGATTTTGTCATGGGTGAGGAATGGATGCTGTAAAATGAGCTTTTGAAATACGTATGTGGTATATCCTGGCAACTTTTGCCCTCTGCCTAAGGTGTTTGTGAAGAAGAATTCTTATACTCAGCATGGTGAAATTTACTTGTAATATAACTCGATGTGAGAATAAAATACGATAGCCCAATATATGCCACCCTGAGCTCATTGTAAGAACAGTGGGATGCAAAAGTGATAAATCCAACCTGTGCAGCGTTGTGGCCCATCACGCCAAGCAGCCTGCCAGACACCCATACTGTATTGTGTCCTGCCAAGTGCTTGACAACATTCCTATTTTTGCAATCCTAAGCAGACAGCAAAAATGGGATGTTTATTGGCCTCGTGGGCTGTGATTAGCTTGGTAAGTCGCAAGTTGAGCAGGCCTGAAATAAAACGACAACCTTCTGCTGTTCTAGACACAGAGTTTTCCATAGAAATTATTAAGGCTTTGCAGAGTTGTGCCAATATTGTGCTTTTTGAAAGAAAGAAATGAAAGCTGTTATGATTAAGGGTTGTCTACAGTCAGTGGCTGCAAGAATCTCTTAAATCCTGGGGATGGAACTACCTGTACCAAATTTATCACTACAATGCTTATTTTTCCATTCATTTCTCTTCCAGGGGGAGGGTGGAATTCCCTTGGGGCAGAATTGACATTTTTTCACAGGATGTACATAGTTCTGGCTGTACTTTTTCATATTCCATTTTGATAAGTGTGGAAGAGTTGTTGTCATCCAACAGACCTTAGAAGATTATGTTCTATGTAGAAAGTCGCTCTCAGTGTTCTTTATTTGGCTTAGTTAAGCGGTGTTTTTTTTTCAGTGTAACTCTACAGATGGCACTGAGAATTCAAATAGGGCTGTATAACAATTTTCTAGATATGCAACTTACTGTGCATGCCCTATTCAACTATATGAGGACTGTTGTCTATCCTGAACATAAATTGTGGTTTTTTTTCTGTGCCAGTGTCACTAATTTCAGTGGAGACTCTATGGGGACTTTCTGGTGGATTTTGTCATCTGAAAACTCTTTCGATTTGTTTCATTGCCACTATTTAGAGACTGCATGTTTTCATCTATTACTTGGGGTCCAAAGTACAAGGTGACTGAAGGCTGTCATTAGACTTGTTGTGCTTGTTTCTTCTTTTCTGAAATAGAAGTTTTGGTGAGTTCAGTCTGGACTGGGATTACGACATTAGGGTAATCCAAATCCCATGGTTCCTATTATGTTGGAATCCCTTTTGTGATTGGTATTTGCCTCGGAAGGAAAGCTCCCATTGATGCCAAAGGGGCTGCAGTCCCCACATTTCAGTCCTGCGGGTAATCTGGATCATACACTTGCATCAAAGCTCCTGTTTTAAGGGGGGTGGGGAAACCAAGCCTGTCTGGTCTAATGACATTTGTAATGTACAGACATGCCCTGGTATCCGCTGGTATCCATTCAGGACCCAGTGTGGATACTGGGGACATCTTTTTAAAGACAGGGGAACGTTAGTGGTTTTGCTGCAAAAGGTAAAAAAAAAGATTTGTTTAATATTCCCCTATCTTTTAAATGGCGTGGGACGTGGTGGTGCAGCGAGTTAATCCGCTGTTGCTGGGCTTTCAACCGCAAGGTTGGGAGTTCAAGACTGCGTGATGGAGTGAGCTCCCGTTGTTTGTCCCAGCTCCTGCCAACCTAGCAGTTCGAAAGCACCTAAAAGTGCAAGTAGATAAATAGGGACCACTTCGGTGGGAAGGTAACGGCATTCCGTGCGCTACGGCGTAGAGTCATGCCGGCCACACGATCGGACAAAAGCGCCGGCTATACAGGCTTTGAAACGGAGATGAGCACTGCCCCCTACAGTCGGTCACGACTAGACCATTCGGTCGTGGGGAAACCTTTACCTATCTTTTAAATAGCTGTCCCAGTATCCATGGTATACGTGGATATGAAACAGTGGATACCAGGGCATGCCTGTGCAGTTTGTAGTTTGGTCCTGAGTATTTGGAAAGGTATTTGTAAGAACACAGATTCCTGGTTGCTGCAAAGGAGCAAAATAGGATGAGGGGTGTGTGTGTGTGTGTGTGTGTGTGTGTGTGTGTGTGTGTGTGTTTTGATACATAAAAATGGGTACTTGGGTTCAGTGAACGTGTTCTGCATGGACTTGGTGGTTTAACTTCCACTTCTGCTACATGAGATTCTTGCACCATCTTCACTTTCCTTCCTCTTCTATAGAGGGTTGGGAACATGCGCTACAGCCCATTTCACAAAGAAAATGTAACAACTTGGTTGTATTAACAACTAAGAAGATGAAAACTCTGGATTCCAGATAACACCACAAAGGTGTCCCATTTAATATGCTGGGAGATATGTGAAATCTAGCGTTGCTGCAAATAAACTCAAGCAGTAGTCCTATACACAAAGCGTATTGGACTTTGGTATGGCTTAATTCTGGGCCCTTTTCCTCCATGTGTGCATATACTCCACTATGTTTTGCCTTGTTTATCCTACCTCTCTCCATCCCCTGCTGATTTTCCCTTTCCTGCCCCACTTTCTTCTTTCTCCCCTCATTGACCTTTCCCCACCCCAACTTTGCTTGTCTTCTTCTTGTCCATTAGTCTAGTTTGGAGCTGGCTTTCTATGGGCTGCCCTGAGATGCTCCCATGTGGCAGGATAGGTGCTTGGGGGCTATTTGCCATTGAAGAGAGGAGGGAGAACGCGGTGTTTTGGGTATTTCCTGCCCCTTTCCAGTGGCCAATAAGGGGGGTGTTCACAGACAATCTAATTATTGCATGCCTCCAGATCAGTGGTTCCCAAACATTTTAGCGTTGGTGAAAAGTTTCACTTAAGTCTCTGTGGTTGTAATGGTGTTTGGGCAGCAGTGCTCCCCCTAAGTAGCAGTTTTCTTTAATCCTCGATGCATATAGCCTAATGGATTGGTTCTCAAACTTTTTAGCACTGGGTCCCACTTTTTAGAATGACTGTCTGCCTGGGACCCACTGGAAGTGATGTCATGAGCAGAAGTGCCATCATTGTGATGCCACAGCCTACTGCTTTCCTGAGAATGCAGCAATAAGTTGGGTTCTCGACCATTTTCCAACAGCAAGTGAGTCAGAAAGCAAAAAGCCTATTTACAACCTTGACACAAGGAAAGCAACCACACAGCCATCTCCCTTTCCAGCATCCCTTCTTCCCATATTATCCAAATGGCTGCTCTAGGTCTTTTGTGACCCCCCCTTTTGGCTTGTAACCCACCGGTGGCGCCTGACCCACAGTTTGGGAACCACTGGCCTAATGCAACCCACCAAAAATTGGGTGAGGCATGGACCCACAGTTTCAGAACTTTTTCTCTAGATTTTGAAAAGTGCACTTTTCCACTTTGGCAGGTACCACAGCAGATACTAGGGCAGATACCCAGGTACTGTACTAAATTGTATTAACTTGTAATTAACCGGATTGGGGGTATGACACAAAAACAACTTTCTTGTAAAAATCTATTGCATGGTATGCTTAAACTATTAGGTTTCTATCTGAATTCTCCAAACATAAATTCATCAGGTGTTTCATAAGGACCTGCAAATTGCAGGCGTTACGAGAAACACGTCCTTCCTACGTGTGAACATAGTACATACGGTGTGCCCTCATTATCTGCCAGGGTTCCAGTATAGATTAGTCTACAGGTTTTGGGGCCCTCTAATCCTCCTGAGGCGATAGGAGCTGTGCTGTGTTACCCTCTGAAGCATGTTCTTAGGCCTTCGAAGGTCACTCCCAGTTTTTTTGAACTGGAGAGAAGATTGGCTAACCAATGTTGAGCCTTCTTCTGAGTAAGGTACTGCAGAAGTCTTCCTACCTGTTAGCAGCAGGTAAACCTTTTCCCAGCAGCTTGCCAACTGGCATACTGTCAAGGCCCCTTTTGTGACTGGTGCTGACTACTTTAGGGCCAGTGCAGGAAGTGCACCACCAGCAGGCAGCGTGCATACGATTGGGGCCCAAGACACAAGAAGGAACTTTGTCAGCACTCAGAACAAAGTAAAATGAAATTTTGACTAAAAGCTCTGCAGTCACTTGATCACTCTTTTGACATCACTTTCCCAGTTGATAGGGGTGCACTTCAACTTCTTCATAATATTCTCTTGTAAAAAATTCATAACTCCTGCTTTGTCAGAAAAATCTGATTTTCCTTGGACACATAAATATTGCTTTTGACAAGAGAATGTCTCCCTGACAGGCCGTGAAAATGTGCTATAAAACTTTAATATTTAAAGGCAGAGTATGAAACCGGGGCAAGAAGACTAAAATGAAAACTTTTCCCCACTACACATGGATATTTTTCCTCATGAGGAAGAGCTGAAATAATTTTGTCTCTGTTTTGCAGCAGACCAAAAACACTCATACTGTTAAACCAGCTACATCCAAACTCTGGCCTATAGGCCAGATCCGGCGCATGGGAAAAGCCTTCCTTGCCGTGAGCAGCGCTTAGAGTTCCATTGTGCTGCTGCTGCTCCTCACAACAGAGAGATGCTCTGGGCAGTCAAGACTTCCCGGAGATCTGGATGCAAAACCTGCTGGGGAGGACAATAATAGATGCGATAGACTATCTCTCTGTGCAGTGCGAGTGCCAGGAGCAACCGCAGTGTGACGAAATGCTAAGCGCCAGCTGCAAGGGATGGCCTTTCCCAGACTTAGCCGTCCATGGTTTGGAGACCACTGTGTTAAACCAACAAAATTGGTTTGGCATTTCAACAAATGACAAGTCAACTACTTAACCAGTGGTTCTCAGACTTTTTAGCACCAGGACCCACTTTTTAGAACGATAATTTGTCTGGGACCCACCAGAAGTAGAAGCTTAAGAAAGTAGTGCTAAGTCTTCTGGATACCTCTCCCACTGGAAAATGAGAGATCACCCAGAGGACCAGCAGCACAGACAGTAGATCTTTTGGTTCCACATCACACTTGTTTCAAAGTACGATATTCTTTGGATGGTGATGAGCATCCTGATGCTCAGTGGATTTTGTCGGGTTCTTGATGATATTGACTACTGGGGTCAGGCTTGTAGTACACAACTTGGTCTCAGTGCCTCTGTCACTTAGAGGCACCTTCTTACAATCCTCATGTTATATATTGTGTTTTCAAACAGTGCAGTTCTTGTACAGCAGAAAGCTGCAAAGGTGATGCTCATAATGGGTGTTACATTCTGAAAATGCAAAATGATGCTTTAGAAAGCAATGAATTTCTGGCATACCTCACACATTATGGTGTGGTGGATAGAACATCCAGTGCAATTAAGCAAAGAGACTTGGTGTTGCTTATGCTCTTCCGCCCATCTCCCATTCATTTTAAAAATGGGTGTTTTAAGAGCAAAATGCACGGTTACTTAGCAAGAGGTACTCTGTTCCTTTGGGCTTCTAAGGAGAAAGGTTGCTGAATATGCTATGGAGACTGTTTTCTTTGTTATGTTTTCTGTGTATGTGTTAGTGGAATGATTGGGGGTGGTATTGTTGCTTGAAAATGGAAGCAAAATGTACCTTTGTGTGAAAGTGGTTTCCGTACTACCAAAAACTGATGATGACGGCCTTTGCTTTTTTCAGTCATGGTTACAAAGCTGGATGAATTTGAAGGCAGCTTAATGAAAGGGATGCCTTAATGCATCGGAGAGAGCCTTTCCTTTTTCCCTCTAATGTGTCCACTGGTGCTAATACCAGGCTACCATATTAGGATTTTAATTATAGGCATTTGTTATGGTGGAAAATCATCCTGACTAAAATTACTTGGGTCTATTTTGGTGTGTGGCAGGACTCCCGGTCTTCACACACATCAGCAAGTGAAAGTTGTGATGGGAGGTGCTCACCATGACATCTACAAGAAGCTGTTGGGTGAGCTTTGGGGGTTCAGTTTTTTGCTTTTAAGATGCAAACTGCCTTGTGAACTTTTACTTGAACGGTCTAAGTGCCTTTAAAAGGGGATTGGACAGATTTCTGAAGGAAAAGTCCATTGTGAACTATAGGCCATGATGGATGGTGCAACCTGCTTACATTAGAGATAGCCTCCTTCAGAATGCCAGGTGCAAGGGAGTGGCAACAGGATACAGGCATCTTGTCTCGTGTGCTCCCTGAGGCATCTGGTGGGCTGCTGTGAGACACAGGAAGCTGGACTAGATGGACCTTCGGCCTGATCCAGCAAGGTTCTTCTTGATACAAATAAAAGTAGTATAAGAGCTTCAGAGCTGCTTTCCCTATACCGGAGTGACAAGTGGCATAGACCAGTGATTTTTCAACCACTGAGCCACAGTACATTAGTGTGTCGCAAATGGTCTGCACATGTGCCATAGGAATTTGGGTGGGGGCATTTGGGGAGTTTAAGGGAGAACAGAACCAGTATCATTCTTCGGTCAGCTGTTAGGAATGAGTGTGTTGTTCTGTGTAAGCTTGTGCTAATGCATTTTGTTTGTTTCTATATCTTAATGCCCATCTTTGAAATGACAAAATATATCTTTAAAAATCTGATGCTGTGCCTTGACAGTTTCAGCGCCTTGACAGTGTGCCATGAGATGAGAAAGGTTGAAAATTGCTGGCATAGACCAAGCTAGGTCAGAGCTGGCAGCTTTATGAGGACAGGTAGTTACTTCTCTCTGCTTTTGTCCTTGATCCCTGCTGAGCTGGACAGCATAGTACCAGCATACCTTAACAGAGATTGAACTAGCCACAAACACATAAATTGTGTTTATGGCATAGAGAATCATGAACCATCACTTTCAAATACCTGTAAATAATTTTGGTGCAGTTTAAAAGAGAATCACAAGGTAGGAATGATAGATATAGTGTCCACCAGATTGGTTGCTTTCTGTTGTTGGGGTTTGGTAGATGATGGACATTTAATCCTGTGAATTACTTTACCACATGAACCTGATTTGTCCACACATGGGAAAAGCCAAGAGTAATGGAACAAGAACCCAAGACAATCTCCAAGAACCCAAGACAGCTGTTCAAGTATGCATATGTGGTAAGAGTGATGGCAAACTTCTTGGGGCACAAAGAAAGTAGACTATACAAAGCTCCTTGTGTTGCCTCCACACCTCTATTTCTACATTTATAAAGTTAAGTTGGGTTCAGTTAAAGATATCTTCTTGCCTGTTCTGTGCTCCTTTTTTTGTCAAGACCAACAGCCAAGTTCAAATGATATGATCAATAATAGCCCTTTTGTTCAAGAGTACATACATTCTTTTATGTAATTGCGAGTAGCAGCCATATCAGGCCAAGTGAAAGTTTTGTGTGTGTGTGTGTGTGTGTGTGTGTTTTCCCCCAATGAACTGATGCTTTGGCAGTTCCTTTTGTAGAACTGTGAAACATCTGATTTGATTGTTGTATACATTGCTATGAACCGAAGTGCCATTACCTAAATTACGTTCTCTCTTACAAATTGCTTGGTTGCTTCCTTTTTGCAAATGTTGAAATAATTGCACTTTGTTAACATGGTGTTCCCATAGAAACGTACTCTTACCCACTTAAAAACAAAAGCCCTCTAGGCTTCTTTGGGAGCATTAATGCGATGTCTGCGCAAAGCAGATAGTAAAGATCCAGGGTTTAAATAACTGTTAAAAGCTTGGCTATAAAGGTACATTCCTAAGAAACATCTTTTAAAAAAACTTCTACCCTATATTGAAATAGCATGGTAGAGTGGCTGAGAAGCCTCTTAAGATGTCTTCAGGAAAAGATTTGGTTGGAATCTTGTGAGAGAGTGTATGCCTCTGCTAAATTGACCAGCTTTAGGGAAAGTTAGCCCTATGGGTAGGGATGGTTTTTTTAACACAGAAAGCTAAATAATGAGAATTTCTACTGAAAACGCTGCATAAAACGATTTAGGTCAAAATGCAAAAAACCACCACTTTTGCTTATTTTGACAGAGCTTGACACAAATTTAGATCCATTTCACAAAAATAATGCCACTTTTGTTTGTTTTTGATACAGTTTTGAGGAATCCACAAATAGTTTTCAGTAAGGGATCAGGAGGAGGAGTGGCAAAAACAGGAGGAAGCTTGCTTAAACTTGCATGAGCACGCATGTTCGTAGTTCACAGTGCACACTGGGGTGACTTTAATGGAATGTGGAAGTCATAAGTAGTAGTTTCTTGACCCTCCAAGCAGCAATCAGAATACAGCTTGGGAATTTTTGAGCAGGTTATTTCTGGCTGGCGTGTGTGCGCCAATAATTGCTTGCCTTTGTAGGGCCATTCACCCTTATTTATTGCACGGTTTGTACAATTTGCAATAAAAATTTGGATAAAAACACAACACCACAATTTCCTATTTTAATAAAGAAATTTTGGAAAAAAATGACACCAAAAAAACCTACCCCTACCTATGGGCTAAAAGAGAATAGCGACTATGTAGGACTTTCACATGGAAAGTTTTTTGCTTGAAATGTTAATTTATAAAACCTACCACCATGAAGAGAAGGCTAGTTGTCTTGCAAGCTGTCCCATAGACCTGTATTTACCAGTTTATAAACACCAAAGATGCCCAATTTCTGCCAAAGGTTGTTTTTTTTTTTCCTGTTTGTAGCAGCCAGAGAGTTGTATGGAGTCGTTAAAGTAACATTCATTTTCACCAGTATGGATATCAAATCAGACAGGAAATTTGTCCAAACTGCTCTTATGCTTTATCAGAACAGACATAAAACAGCGCTCCAAGCAGCCTGGTTCACTAATGCAATCCAGTACCAAGTACACAAAATCATACTCCTTTGTACTGCCACATTAATCAATCTGGACTCTCACCTCTTGCTTCTGTACAGATCTGAGTTCCCATTTCACCCATCAGCCCTTATTGGGTGTGCAGCAGGGAGATTAAAGGACACTAATGGGCAACCAGATGTCTTAAGTAACATTGAGTAGGCTTCCAAGGTGTTGGGTTTATACTCTTAATATTGCTTGCTCTAATGCTTTTTTCACAACCTACTCTGTGCTCTCCACTACCTAAGGCATTGTCCAGTTGCCTTTATTCATTGATTCCTAAATATGCAGATGTCCTAGACATATACTATTTTTAAAAACAAAAATAATGAACTCAGAGTATTTTTCTTGGGAATTCCAGCACCATGATTCTATTTGTAACAACTTCCTGCTGTCAAACTGCCCATGACTGGTCATGTTCTAGTTGCCAGTACTCCAGCTTTCAAGATACTGTGTTTTAGGGGCTGCCACTATAATGTGCTACCATATTCTAAACCAGCGGTCTCCAAACCGTGGACCGCTGTGTACAGAGGTAAGCCTCCCCCATTGTGAGCAGTGTGGATTGTTCCGTCCCGCTGCCTCTGCTAATGCCACTCACACTGCCCAGAGGGACGCTCTGACTAGTCACGTCTATCATCACATGTCCCAGCAGGCTGAGCATCTGGATTTCTGGGTAGATGCAACTGCTCAGAGTGTCTCTCTGGGCTGCCATCGCAATGGCAATCCAATAGAACAATTCTGCGCCACTCACAACAAGGAAGCCTTTCCCTGTATACTGGATCCGGCCCATGCGCTGTAGTTTGGAGACCCCTGTGCTTTCCCACCCCGATTCAAAATTCTCACATTACTTAATATGTTTATATAAATGTTTAAAATTGCATATATGTACTGTATGTATGTGTACTCGTACTTTGTTGATAGTATGAATTTTCTATCAATAACAAAATTAGGATTTGTCAAAATATTTTTCTAGATCTACTGATCTTAACTACTGACCTGTTTCAAGATCCTTCAGATTTCCCTGGGCATAGTGGTGAATGTATATTTCACCTAACAAGGGACTTTCCCTTTAACCACCTTTACAGCTTCCCCGCATTATAGTTTACTCTATGTCAAAGCAACTCTAATCAATGCTGCTTTTTAGCTAATCAGTGTAATGCCCTCATCCAGTTCAGGTATGTTTCTGTTCTGTAATCTGTATCTGAGAGAAGATCTGATCACTATTCTCTCCAGCCTAGTTTAATACCTGATGAGCTTCCTGTACTGTATCATTCATTGACTGAAGATTAGTGTATAATATAATTTTACTGGTATTGACAAATCGTAATACTTTCCACAATCTTAGTCTTCCTTTTAAGTGCTTTGTGGAGTCATTAGATAATTTAGAAATTTGTGCTCTTTTCCAACTACAAAGATATACCAGGTTCTGACATCCTACAGGTTGTGTTTAATTCCCCCTGAAAAAAATCTTATGAATATGCTATGCTCGTCTACATCATCCACCTCATTTAGATTCATCTTCCCCTTTTCGGGGTGGAGGATGAAAGTCAATATTTCTTGTTCTAATTATTCTTTTTCTTCTAATTATTCTTTTCTTGTAGCAACAAAGACTCATGTGACAGTCTTACCCAGCCCGCTGTGTTTTGCTTTCATATTTAGGTTTGTGTACTTAAATGTAATCATAAGAGTATCTTTAAATCGTAAGTTCTACAGGGAATGTTTTGGGGGCCCATCCTTTCAATAAGCAGCACGTCCTGGTTTCTCAATTACATCATTGGCTACATTATATAAGCAAGAGATGTTGAGTTCAGGATTGACTCATGCATCTTGGCACTAGTGTACAACCAATTTATTTGGCATATAGTACACTGATTGAACTTGCTCTGCAATATGCCACTTTGATGTTAATCTGTATGAACATCTTGTTTATGTGCATACAACTTTGGTTTAAGGATCTATGACTTGAAACCGTTGGGCATAAGCTATTAGATGGGTTGCATGTTCAATGTCTTCAGCATAACCTACACCTCTTATTGAGTTCAGCAAGTTCATTTTGCTTAGAGTATGGAGAGCAGCCATGACTGTTGCATCCTGCAGAATGTGCTTAGCTAAAGATACTTGGCTGTTATGTAGCCTTGCAGCCGACATAACAAAGTACAGAAGGTTTCATCCTTGAATACATTTATCAGACAGATGATTTGTGTGTGTTGATGTCACTTGAATTTTTTCTAGAAGTTGTACAAAATTAATGGTCATGATGATGACAGAAAATGTTGTTTTACCAATTACAGAAGCTCCTAGATATCTACTGCGAACAAGAAATTCTATGGGAACCTTAGGTTCATTCTTGTAGACGTCACATTTTGAAGGAGTCCATTCTTAATTCTTGTGCCTTGCATGCTTTGATATGGTTTTGTTATTGCCTTATCTGCATGGTGGGACATGCAACAGCAGAGTAGGGAGGGTTTTCCACTCCACTCCCTCCATTTTAATGGTGCATTGTTTTGCACCACACTAGAAGTCTTGACCATGACACTTGTGGACTGTGTTCGTCCTCTTTTTTTCTTTTCTTCCCACCCTGACCTCATATTTCAGGGTTGTGTACTGGGACTACAGATAAATTTGATATACCTTGGGACTTGAAGTCTTTTCAAGCAGTCATACAGTTACAAACAAGATTCAGCATGGAAACGAAGGCAGGGAGTAGGAGAAAAACCATCCATCCCTATTGCCATTGCTTGTCACACCACTGCCCCAGACAGGTAGGTAAAAGGGGAAGATGCAGTGAACTGCAGTGATTATGCAGTCAGGAATAATCTTGAAGGGCTCGCTCGCTTGCTAGCAATTTTTTTAAACACTCTGAAGCTCTTCTCTGAATCAAAATTTTAGGAAATTCAGCAGCATCGGTTTCTACCTTGCAGTGTCGTAGACTGACTTCCCTTTGCAGCAAAAAACAGCTTCAGATTTTACTGAGCTGCAAAAAGCAACAGCAAGAATGAATACTTTTGCACTTTCTGTATACCAGATGCACTGTAGTGTCCAAAATAGGTCCTTTCAGAGCTTTCTCCATAGGGGGAACAATGAGGCATCACTTAAAGTTCTTGGTGCTGTTTTGTTAATACAAGCATGCCCCAGTATCCCCTGGGGTTCCGTTCCAGATCCTGCTGTGGATGCCTGAAACAGTGGTTACTGGGGACACCTTTTTAAAGACAGGGGAACCTCAATGATTTTGCTGCAACAAGGTAAAAAAAGAGGTTTGCTTAATGTTCCCCTATCTTTTTAACAGGAGTCCCAGTATCCATGGTATCTGTGGATAACTGAAACCGTGGATACAATATCAGTGGATACCTGGGCACGCCTGTAATCTTGAATTTGGTCCTCTGTTCTGATAGACACAGTGATGTTAATATGCATGTCAAATTTATATTTGTGTTTGTAACAGTATCTGGCTGTTTCTGCAGTTTTGATTTTCGTTCTAATGGTGTTTGCCATGTTGCCTACAAAGCTAGTGAAGAAAGACAGTTTAGCAAATAAGAGCTTTCCTTTTTGCCACAGAGGAACTGTTTTAATCAAAGCCATCAACTATCCCTTGTGCAGCGTCTAATTTAGTGGTTTTCAGTCTGCGTTCTAGAAACCCTGAGAGTCCTCACAGAGAAACCAGATCAGTAATGGGGAACAGGGACGGGCTTGTCTTCAATACAGCAAATACGTAGCCACAGCTACATACAGGATACATAGCATTCTGGATGCACACTGCTTCTCCAGGCAACCAGGGTCCCTCACACCCTGTATGTGCACTGCTTAATGTATATCAGTCTTTTGCAAAATACAGTATTTTGGGCTATGGATCACATGCAAGCATTTTTCTTAGCTGATGAGTCAAGTTTCAGGTGGTTTTCAACATTAAACCCTGCACCTGTGAACCCTTCAAAAGATCATGTGATGACAGTCTATTCCATTATATTAAACTCTATATTTAATATTTCTATTAATTGCCAGACATGCTACGTTTGTTCTCTTCACTGATCACCCAGGGGAAGGACTTGCTTTTCTCACACCTCAGCTCTTCGCTTCAGGTCCGCTATGGAAGTAAGAATGGTGTGTCTCAGAACATCCCTTAGCTTCCAGAATAATTAGCCAGTGACCTATTTGTCTGGGCCCCTAAGGTCATTGGGTCTGTTGAGTTGAACACAAAGAACCAGCATTCTTGCCTGGTGATCTGTTAGAATTCTAAGTACTGATAAAATACAGGCAATTCATCCCAACTGTCCAAATGGAGAATCTGTGTCATGGAACATCTTGTGTTGAACATCATATTCTGGCCAAATTAGGAAAAAAAATATTGAGAAATGACTGAAATATGGTAGTTACAAAAATGTTTCCTTATTTCCCCAAGCATAACAAACTTTCTGTCTTCTATTTTTGCTGCATCTTAAAATGCATCCGAAAAATTCAAAGCAATAGCAGAAGACTTTCCTTTCTTGCGTGCATGCATGAATATGTCTTCCAAATTGTATAGTTTTAAACTAGCATTTTAATTAGCTAGTTTTAAACTAGCATTTACATCAAGGCTAGTTAATGCAACATGCCCAGAGTCCAGTTGGACTCTTCTAGGCAGAACCACTTTGCTCAGCAAAGATAACTGCTGCCAGGATAGCAGTTGTGAAAGCAGAGAGGTAAGGTACCCATATACACTGATGGGTTCTGAGCTGTCTATGATGAATCAGCAGAGAGATCTTGGGGTGCTGGCGGACAGCTGAATGAAAGTGTAGACCCAGTATGCGGCGGCTGTGAAGAAGAGAAATTCCATGCCTGGGATCATTAAAAA
Organism: Lerista edwardsae; assembly: GCA_029204185.1. Classification (NCBI taxonomy): domain Eukaryota; kingdom Metazoa; phylum Chordata; class Lepidosauria; order Squamata; family Scincidae; genus Lerista; species Lerista edwardsae. Next base: position 14,900,753 of record JAJKFI010000021.1, on the reverse strand, counting down.
AGGGGGCTGAGAATAAAACAGCTAATACTGTGCCATTGTACAGATCGATTGTAAGGTCACATCTGGAGTATTATGTCCAGTTCTAGTTACCGCATCTCAAAAAGGATAAAAGGAAAAGGTGCAGAAGAAGGTGAACGAAATTGTTAGTCGGCTGGCACACATCCCTTGTGAGAAATGGTTACAACTTTTGGGGGCTGTTCTGTCTAGAAGGAAGGCACCTGGGGGAGCATGATTGAGACATATAAAACCATTCGTGCAATGGATAGAAGAAAGTTCTTTTCCCTCTCACAAAACAGCAGAACCAGGAGACATGATTACTGTTCCCCTACCTTTTTAACAGGTGTCCCAGCATCCATGGCATCCGTGGATAACTGAAACTGTGGATACCGAATCAGTGGATACCAGGGCATGACTGTACTATAAACATCAGCTTTAGGATATAACTGAAAGCACTGTAACTGTCAGGATCTGTCATAACTAGCCACAAATTAGAGTTAGGTCCCCTTACTTCTCTTTTCTTTCTACATTTATTCTATTTATAAAAAGTTATAGCTACACATTCTGTTAAAAGTGCTGACAGTTGTCTGTCCATGGCTTTAGCCTCTCATGTCTGAACTCAAACCTTTTGACAGTAGGCACTTATTATAAACCAAAACTGCTCCCTCTCCTATGAAGTTGATGCTAAACTTAATTAAGCTATTTGACAAGCTATTCATTATGGCCAGTGTTTCTCAAACTGGGTTGGGACCCACTTGGTTGGTCATAACCTGATGTCAGGTGCATTGCAGAAAGCTGGGAGCAGCCAGTTTGAATTTTCAAGTGAGCGTGTGTGTTTTTTTAAAGTTCACTGCTTTTCCATAATATTTTGTCCTAATCTTGCTTTCTGCCATGGGTGTTTCATGGTTGCTGCAATCCAAGAATGCCAGTTTGCATTCCAGGAGTGTCATTTGATTATGTCTCAATGAGCACTTCCTGCTTGATGTCACTTCCGGCTATGACATCGCTCCCAGGTTAATGACATCATTTCTGGTGGGTCTTGATAGGAGTGCCATTCTAAAAAGTGAGTTCCAGTCTAAGAAAGCTAAGAACCACTGCACTAGGCCTTTATTGGTCTCGGGGTCTAATTTTCTCTTATGGTAGAAAGTGATTGGGTAGCTGCTACTGTAGAGCCTCTGCTGGTGAAATGGCTGGTGCAAGTCTGTGTTGAGTTGGGATGGTGGATCACACCGGGGAAGGGGGTTAGGATTTGACAGCAGCTGCTGCAACCAAGCCCTGCCCCCGTCTCAGACCCTCCCCCTCCCTTGTTGCTGCCGTTCCCCCCTCATCCCACGACCATCACTGCCTTGTTCTGCTCTCCCCACCCCTTTTCTGCTTCCCCCATCCCTCCTTGATAAATCTCAGCACCTGATTGGAGGATGGTGATTGGCCCAGCATACCTTACAGGGCTGTGTGTGTGTGTGATAAGGTTGGGATAAAAATTAAATCACATGAACCCGCAGCTGAAGACTGAAATGGTATAATCATGACATAAATCGAGTTTCTTTGACTATTAATTCCTCCATATTTCTATCTGATCAACTTTTATATTAACAAAGTGCACTATTTTCAAATCTGTGGCTCTTCTGTCCCTTTTAAGTATACATTTCTTGAGTATACCCTTTCAATATACATATCTTTGTGAAATCTTATTTTCTTTTGATATCAAAACCGTAGAAAAAACTTCCTCAATTGTCAAACCAGTTGTTAGGCATACATACAAAGAGGAGTGGTGGGGGAGTGGTGTCGGAGATTTTGACGCATAAAGTAAGTAGCATCTGCATGTTAGCTTCAAAAAGCAGCCATCACACAATCCAAACTTTTAGGGGTTCTGATTGTATAAATCAGCAGTCTCCAAACTCCGGCCCGCAAGCTGCTCTAGTGACCACTTAACTGTTTTCCTCCACTGGGTGACCCACGCTTACCATTCCGCTGGGGAGCGAAGTTACAGCCATGACAATGCCATTGTGTTGCTATGGCCTTCCGCTTCCGGTTTTTGCACCCCAGCAGACTGAGCGCACGGCATGCTGGGCAGGCTTAGCTGGCCGCAGTGACGCTTGGGGGCTGTAGTTACAACTGTAACTTTGCTCGGAATGGTAAGCATGGGTTACCATTTTGGCGGTTTCAGCCGTCTCCAGTTTGGAGGCCACTAGTATAAATCAACAAAGAAAATCGCTTCAAATTCTGCACTGCCTGAATTTACTAGAAGGTTATCTTACCACTGCAGCTTTCGAGGAGACCATAGCTAACAAAAGTCGGTTAACCGTAATGTCACACTAAATGGAGAAGGCTGTCTGTGTGTTCTGCAGGAAGCTCATAACAAAGAAATTGAGTTCTGTGGTTCAGAGACTAAAGTACAACCAGTACATTAACATATGCACTCATTTTTCTGTAGGAAAGTGCCCTCCATGGAATTAGCACGTTTTGCCAGAATCTGTTGCTGGTGAGGCAGTCTTTCTACTCAGAAGACATTTCTCTTTCCATCTAAGTTCCTGTCCTATATGATTTTCCTCCAGAGAGAAAAGTCCAGAATTTTAGCTCCTCCATAAAGATACACGTGAAGTATGCAGCGCAGTAAACACTAAGAAGATACTTACGTAATAAGGCACAACAAGAGTATTGTAGCTCCAAAGACTTGGGAGTTTTCTTTTTCTTTCAGTTAGGAATGGTACGAAATTTTTGAATAGAAGGAAATTTGATAGAATTGTGATGTGATGACTTGGATGAAAACTTGGTCCGCCTTTTTAAAGTTCTGCATTTTCAAGGGGTAATGTGAAGTAGAGCAAAATTGTACAGGCTGCCTGATCCTATGGCGCCACAGCCCCAACACCGATGCGAAGTGTCGCAGACGCACCATAAGGTATGTTTGCACCACAATGAGAGTAATTGGCACTGACTAGGAGGCCTGTACTGTCCCATCAATGCTGCAGTGGGAACAGAGCCAGATTAAGATCTTTAGAGGCCCTAAACACTGAAATTATGTCTTCTGCATCTTTTTAGATTGTGAGCCCTTTTGGGACAGGGAGCCGTTTCGTTACGTGATTTTGTCTGTAAACCACTTTGTGAGGAGATGATGATGATGGCAGCTAATACTAGAACTCCTCTTCAGTTGTGTGTCTTGGCCAAGTTTTTTTTGTTGGCTACTGATTTGTTGGGTGACCTGTACAGGCATGCCCCAGTATCCACTGATTCTGTATCCATGGATTCAGTTATTCACCGATACCACAGATACTGGGACCACGTATTCAAAACATAGGGGAACATTAAACAAATCTGTTTTACTTCGTTGCAGCAAAACCACTGATGTTCCTCTGTCTTTAAAAAGGCAGTATCTACAGTTTCAGGTATCCACTGTGGGGTCCGCAACAGAACCCCAGCAAATACTGGGGCATGCCTGTACTGTTATAAAATAAAGTAAATGGGATGACACCATGAGTTACTGCACCGAATGACACCAACCCGGGTGATGCCACTGGAGAGGAGGGGTTAGAATAATTCAGTGAAAATTTAATTATGTGAAGTTTATAGTTATAGCAGGGAAAAATGATCTCATGGGTTTTGCCTGTATGCAAAGTCTTTCAGGTCACGCACAAAATTTCTGCAGCTTGTTGAATAAGAGGAGGGAATTGGAAGTTAATGGAAGGTTGGGAAGTTTGAGTGTTGTTGGACACTGAAGTTTCAAAAGTAGAAAACTTTTAAAGTGGATTCTAAACATTCATGGTGGATTATAGGACTATAAGTATTTATAAGCCATGATGGCTACATTGAACTTCCAAATGCAAGGGCATTATGTCACTGAGTACTGCTTACAGGAGAGATCACTCACTTTCATCCTTTCCTTACACAAAAGCACAACTGAATAACATACTGCACCTGCTCAAAAGCACTGACACAGTTGTCTGTAACTTGGCTGTGCATAACTCAGTCAGCCAGTGTATTTGTAGATTACTTATATAAATCAGAAGAGGCATACTCAATATTGTCTACTGGGTAATACAGCTGAACATGCATTGAAATAGTCATTTTCAAACAGGATCTTTGTGTCTCCTGTAATAAATAGTATTGAAAGCTTTATAAAGAAGTCTAGGGATAATCAGTACAAAATATTTAAACCTACCCAAGTATAGATGGGTTCATATAATGAAGTACTAGGAAGAATTTTATGGATTGTAAGACTGGAAATATTGAATATTCCATAAATCCAGCAGAATCAAAGCAGTGCCCACTGAAGTTTGCCATTTGAGAAAACCTGCACCCAATCAAGCTAAAAACTTTTCCAAAAGGCACAAAAAACCATGTTATACGCTGAATGTTAATGAGGAAATGACTGAACATTATGGTTATTATAAAAGCCCATTAAGCATAAGTGGAGGAATTTATGCAGAAACTGAGAGAAATTCAAAGTTCATTAACTGGGCAGTGCGGGGGGGAGTACGGTAAAAAAGAAGAAATAATTATTAACAGATAACACATTGGAAGAGGGCAGGCTATGAACACGACAAGACAGCAGTTCTATAGATCAGAACAGGTGCTGAGTTTGGAAAGGGAACAAAGGAAAAAGGCACTACTTAGCTAATTAAAAGTGATTAAGAAGCACTTTTTTTTTTTACAGAGTAAACGTATTACTGTAGTTTCAGTGGGAAGGGGATGGAGGACACTTTAAGCCATACTATCCATTGATAGTGTTTTTGGACATTGTCCTTTCTTGTTGCAAAAAAGAGCCACAGTTCAAGGGCACAGGAATCTGGCAGAGAATGAGTGAATTGTAAGGCTTAGTAGGCAATTAAGTAGAGCATGAAGTGGAAGTCCAATGTCAGCACTTCAGTCAGTGCATTAATAAGCACAATCCTACACTTTTCTACTCAGGTGTGTGTTCGTGTGTGTGTTTAGCTTGTCAATTATAGTATAGATTGCTTACTGTTAATAATGTGGTTTTTTTTTATTTAACTCATTTATGTTTACACAGAGAGAGAGAGGTGTGGCCTTTTTATTTACGGATTTCCACCCACCCACCCTCCGAACCCAACCAGAACATAGTTCTGGTCAAGTACGGTGGGTTTTGGGGACCTTTCTGAGCCTGTCGAGGCTGCATGCCGAATGTGGCTCAGTGTGGGGGATACAAAATCCACAGATAGTTAGACTCAACCTGTATCCCTTTTTGGTTCTGTGGACTTTGTTGTTCACTACAACACTAACAGGCATCTGGCCTGGATGCCTTTAAAAGGATGGAACAGATTTCTAGAAGAAAAATCCGGTAATGGCTCGGTGCTTTGCACAGGGGACTACAGTACTTAGTCTCTGGAAAGTCTCTGGAAAGACTGCACAGGATTGCTTCCCTAAAGTACCTGGAAGAGAGACCTGCATGCGCATGGTGGTTTGAGGAGCGTTGCTGCTCTATCTGTCTAGCGTCTACGGAGAGCTGACTTAGTCCTGTGGGGCGGGCTGGAAAGTGTAGAGGCTGCACTATTAAGAGGCTGCACTGTTCTTAATGCATGCATCTTGGTGGAGCTGTGATGGCTCCTGTTGGTGGCAGCTGTAAGATCACTAGGTGCAAGGAAATGTCTGGGATGAGTTGATGATCTCTGGCAAAACAATCCAGAGTGTCTTCCATGTGCTCAGGATTCCAGGACTGCTCTATTCATGAGAGAGGCTCTCAGTCTGAGTCCTGCATAGCTGCAGAAATGACGTCTCAAGGGTACTTCAGTAATATTAGGCTGTACTGGCAATTGTGAAACAAACTGTATAGACTGATAGAAGACAATAGCCAAATTCTCCTGTGAGCTGTTGTTTCATATCCTACTTGATTCTGTTCTGTCCTATTAATTGGTCTATGTTTCTATGTTTCAATAGGTCTATGTTTCTATGTTTCAAATGTTTCTACACATTTGAATTCTGCCCAAAAAAAAGTCTAAACTGTGGCTGCATCAGACATAGGTTGTGGCAATGGTTATTTGTTTTTACCATTTGCTGATGTGTTTGGTCACAAGCAATGAGCCAAGTTTGAACAGCAATCCAGCTGAGTCTTAGCCATTTAGCATCAATTGCTGCGCTGTACCAAAACTCCTTCTGTCATCAGAAGAAGCGATTGTGGTGATTGCTTTCCATGTAAAAACCTAGAGCAGTTAAATATAGCAACACAGCATATAGTCCCCAAGGTTTCTATTCTTAGCGATGGAATAGAAAAGAAGCTGCTGTCATACGCATATTTTGTCGTCGTGGCTCGTAATCGCTAAAACCAGAAATGTGGAATGTGTTTAATGAATTGTGTTAAATAGTTCTAGCACTTGAGACTGTAAAAAAGTAATTAAAAATTATCGTAAGACTTCAGATGTACAGGGGTATCTTGAGAATATCCATTATTAGAACTTATCAGATACATTGACAAGTCTAATTAAATGAAATTGTCACCATGATGGCTTGCACGAGTCCTAAATCTAATTTCAGTGTTAGATGAAAAGTGCACAGTGAAAGTGCACACGGGTGTAAAAGTTGAATTGACCAAAAGGGCAATGAAGTTAAGGGTTAATTGTGGATGAGATTTGATATGTAAAAACAAATTTTAATGAAAGCAAGCCACATAGTTTGAAACAGCCATGTTTCTAAAATATATTAGGTATTAATGAAAGACCAGGGGTCAGTGTTGTGATCTGACATAAACTAACATAGATTGTGACTGTGGAGGCCAAGATCCACAGGCCTTCAGCCAGTTAAGTAGCTCCCTGTCCATCTACTCTATTTGTGTCCAGCTGTATTCGCGCAGCAGGTTGAATAGCATTCATGACACCTGCTGAGGGTCAGAAGTGACATAATTTAGCAGGAATTAACTTCATTAAGCAGATGATGACTAGAAAAAAGCACTTTGTTCTCATGTTGGAACTCATTAGCTGCAAATGACAGAAGAGAAAATATGCAAATCTTGATTGTATTTTCAAGATATGGGAGAGCCTAATTATCATGTGGGTTGCCATTTCAGCAATGCAATTTCTGCCAAGGTGTCACTTCATAGCTCAGCAAAGGCATGTACTGCAAAGTTATGCCACAGCAGAAGTGGAGCAGCTGAAATGGCAGCCTTTCAGCTGCCTTGGCAGCATCTCCCTCTCTCATTCCTCTTGGTCTAACCCTTGTAGGGTTCCTTGTCTTCAGAGACTATAGTCCTCATAAAGCCTCTGCAGTTAAGCTACTGAATGGGCAGCACTGGGAGAGTCACAAGCACTGGCTTCAGGGCACAATCCTAACCTGGAGTCAAGCAGGCAGTTAGGACAGCAAAGTTTGGCCAGCACAAGGGCCACCATAAAGCACGTTTGGACCACTCTCTGAGTCAGGGAGGGTGGTGCACTTCTGTGTGCCACCTCTTTGATTCCGAGAGTGGTCTAAACATATTTTTCAGTGTTCCTTGTGCTGGCCAAACTTTGAGAGCACAATCCTAACCTGGAGTTAGGACAACAGTGTGTGTGTTAGGGCAGCTGCTCTTTTCCAGGGGTTTACTAAAGATCTGCAAGCCCTAACCTAATGGGAAGAAAGAGGAAGAGGTGCCCAGCCTAGCCCATAACACTAGCCCCTATAGTCAGTTGATCAATCAATCAATCAATCAATCAATCAATATTTATATACCACTTTTCAACAAAAAGTTCACAAAGCGGTTTACAGGCAAGATAAAATTAAATGGGTCCCTTTCCTGAAAATGTTCACAATCTTTAAAAAAAGGGGGGGGGCAGAAAACCACTAGCGACAGCCACTAGAAAAGACATGGTGGTGGGATGAATAGGGAAGGTTAATCTCCCCCTAACCCTGTGGTGCTGGCAAAAAGTGTTAATATACCATGGACAGCTAGAGTAACCCATAGCCAAACTATGGCTGATTTACTTTGGCCATGTCATGCATGCAAATTCATTAGAGAAGTCTGTGATGTTAGGAATTGTTCGTGGAACAAGACAAAAGAGGCAGGCAAAGAATGTGCTGGCTTAATAGCATCAAAAGCGATACGAAGATGAGGGTCCAGCAACTGAAAGAAGCCGTCCTTGATAGGGTAGCATAGAACAATTTCACCTATAAAGTTGCCAAAGGTCGGACACAACTGAATGGATAAAGCAAATTCTCACCTGGCTAAATCTAAAAGGAATACCACTTGAAAAAGTGCCTCTTGCTCAGTTTGCAGGGGTCTCTACAGAGACAAGCACTGACCTGAATGTTGTTAATGTATTTTGAAAATGTTGTATTCACACTTACCTGGTGGTAAGTCCCATTGAACACTGTGGGACTTCAGAATAATATGCATAGGACCACACTATAATGTTCGTGTAATCTCACTACAGGCACTATCCTAACCAGGAGTTAGGCCAGCACAGTTAGGCCAGCCAAGTTTGACGGACACAAGGGACACTTCAAAGTATGTTTGAACCACTCTGAGTCAGAGAGGCCAGCACACAGGCATGCGCCATCCTCCCTGACTCCAAGAGTGGTCCAAACACGCTTTATGGTGGCCATTGTGCTGGCCAAACTTTGCACCCTAAATTCTGCACCCTACTTCCAGAAGAAAACAAAAGGCTGTCAGATTTGGTGGGGAAAGACAGCAGATGATCCAAAGGATCTTTAGCCGTCCGCTGCCAGACTTCCACCAAGCCTCTATTTGCTTGGAAAGATAGTGCAGGTTTACACATTTGTTTTGTACAGTTACCTGTTATTAAAACTTTTAATAAGAGTGGGACCCACACATGTCTACTCTGAATCACTGCGTGCTTTGTTGAATTTCTGATCATGCCAGTCCAATGATCCATCCACGTGATCTAACTTGCTCTTCATATCCCAAAGTGAGGTTATCCTCTGGCTCAGTGTTGTCAGCATCTTCCAGACTCTGCACAGACCCAGTGAATGGCTCCTGGTGTTTCAAGAGCCCCCGTGCAGATGCCGTATCTTCAGCCTGCAAAAATCTAGGCACAGCTTAACAGGGCAAAGCACAGTAGGAGTCTGGCTCACTGCCCAGAATCTGCTTTTAACCTTCTCAAAGGCCCGTCTCTCTCCCTCTTCTTTTAGCATGAGCCATGCTGTCTATTGGGGAAGATACCGAACATTTTCTCTTGCAAGCTAAACGGCCAATTTCCTTAGAACACATTTCAGTTTGGCATTTCTGACATCCAGGAAATAACGCTTTGCAAATTCTCGTATCAAAACCATTCCTACCCTCCCTCCGATGGCTCAGCAGACAGGAGGAAAAACTATGGCCATAGTTTGCAGTGTTTTGTTGAACATAACATTACAGTAGACTATCTTGGCATTATAGAAAGGCAAGACTGGTTTCTAAATACAAAGTAACATAAAATGCTTGCAATGCCTGTGTCAAGCAGTCTCAATTTGATAAACTTACTAGCTTTTTGTTACCCGGCGTTGCCCAGGTAACAAAATGATCTTCCACAGTTTATGAGTTTTGCACCCTTTCTCACCCACCCACCCACCGCCGACGGGGGCCGAACCCGGACTCCAACGGCGTCGGGAGCGTCACCGGTTGCCTCGGCGACCCTGGAAACTATGGACTCTATGCCAATTTCACCCATTTTCGGCTGTCTTCACTTCAGGCCCCCTATGCACCCCCACCCCCGGGGGCGCTAGGATGGCCTGACCCCCGGAGTGTCTGTCGCCAGGCTGCAAGGCACGCGCATGCCGAGTTTGGTGCGCGTTGCTCCAGGCATTCCAGCAGGGCATGGCGGACGTTGTGTCTCGCACCCCTTCTCGCACCCCATGCCGAGGGGGGGTGAACTGGACTCCGATGGTGTCAGGAGGATCGCCGCTCGTCCCGGCAACCCCGGAAACTGTGGATTCAACGCAGATCTTGGCCGTTTTCGACCATTTTCACGTGGGGACCCCCGTGTACCCCCACCCCCAGGGGTGCTAGGGGGGTCTGAACCCCGCAGTGTTTGTCATCAGGCCGCAAGGTGTATGCATGCCAAGTTTCGTGTCGATCGGTCCAGGCGTTCCAGCAGGGCATGGCGGACGTTTTGTTTCGCACCCCTTCTTGCACCTCACGCCAAGGGGGGGCCGAACCCAGACTCCAACAGCATCCGGAGCATCGCCGCTCATCCCGGCAACCCCGGAAACTATGGATTCGACACCGATTTTGGCCATTTTCGACCATTTTCACGCGGGGACCCCCGCATACCCCCACCCCCGGGGGTGCTACGGGGGCCCGACCCCTGCAGTGTTTGTGGCCAGCCTGCTAGGCTTCCGCATGCCGAGTTTGGTGCCAATCGGTCCAGGCGTTCCAGCAGGGCATGCGGACATTTTGTTTCGCACCCCTTCTTGCCCCCATGTCGAGGGGGAGCTGAACCCGGACTCCAATGGCGTCAGGAGCGTCACCGCTCATCTCGGCGACCCCGGAAACTGTGGATTTGATGCCAATTTTGGCCGTTTTTGACCATTTTCACGTGGGGACCCCTGTGCCCCGACCCCCGCAGTGTTTGTCGCCAGGCCGCAAAGTGTATGCGTGCCGAATTTCATGCTGATCGCTCCAGGCGTTGAGGAGCCTATGCATAACACACACACACACACACACACACACACACACACACACACACAAACGCACGCTCTTCTTTATATATATATATATATATAGATTTCTTCATTCTCCACTCCCAGACCGCTAGTGTTATTGCTTGTACCTTAACAGTATGTCGCTAATTGTAAGTCATCTTGGAATTAATTTTGGTAACTGAAACAGGCGTTTTAGTCAATTGGTTGCATCAAGCATTACTATATCAGAATAATTCTTGTATCTTTTTCACTGTTTTGTGCTGCCACAGAAGAAAATTCTTTTGATTTTCATCCCCCTTGGTTAAAACTAGAATAAATGCACAAGGAATGGATTGTCACCCCTGAGAACACCTTTCGGCCAATTTTGTATTTTTGATAATAATCCCTGGAAAAGCAAAAAAAAAAAAAGTACTTAGAACACAGACTCTGTGCTTAAAAGAAAGTTCTGTAGAATTTCAAATATGAATAAAGTATAGGAGAGAGGAAAAGGGAAGGCAGTAAATGGGAACCTCAACTCTTGTAGTTATTGCAGAGAGAGGCTCATTTTCATAAGGAGCAAACAAGAGGTGAGGGGGTAGAGGGCCTACAGACCAGGTTTCACCCCATTTGCTTTGGATCTAGGAGCCAACCCAAACACTTTGGGTGACAGACCAATTTTCCAGCTTTCAGGGTTTTATGTTTTAATGCTGGCCAACATATAAAATCTCATGTGCAACTAATGTATACATTAGATTTGACAAATAAACATACATTTAAAAGTGCATTTGAAGTGCATTTCAAACTCATGTGGTACTAGAAAAACTTCTCAAATGTCGACATGACAGCAAAAAGACCTAACGGTTTGATACAAAAGAACAAAAAAGTTTACATCAAGAAACATTTTTTTTTTTTGTAAAGTTAAAATTCATGATGATAAGGCTGGACTCATAAGGAGTACATTCCATTGAACTTCTGATTAGACGTGTGCTGTAAAGCAAATGCTCTGTTCTGCTCCCCCTTCCCCTGCATGTGCGGGGAGGAGAAGAGAGACTTACATACGTCTAGAGGACCTATGGGAGGAATACAACGAGAGGGTATGTGATCTGTATGACACTCCCGAGTGCACATGAAATGCTCCCTCTATAATAGGCAGCCCAATCCAGAACTGCCTGGCTGCTGTGGGCGCAGTGGTAGCCAAAAGCCTACCACTGCATCTAGCAGCAGCAAGGCAGCTGCTGGAGGCTCCCCAGGAGAAGGGGATATTCGTCCCCTTTCCCCAGGGAAAGCCCTGCCACCCACAGTGGGGCTTCTCAGCTCACTGCCAGCTATTTTGCTGGAGGTGATTTGAGCAGCCCTGTGTCGGACCTGGAAGCCACTGCCAGGTACCACCCCCTCATGAGGCCACCCTGCCCTTCCCGCCCAACCCAGAATCCCCACAATACAGGCAAGGGGTAACCTTACCTCTTGCCAATGTTGCGTCACCGCCTCTGGGTGGCGAGGGGCTGCTGCAGCGCGGATGACATGGCCTTACCCCCGTGTTACATGTGCTTTATGGCACTGTTATGATACCAGCACGAGTGATATGCCCGTGCCACACTTGCTAGATGGATTGAACTATAAGTCCCCTCTTCCTCCAGTGACCTCTGGCTTCTCCCACACCTTCCTGTAGCCCGGCAGCTCTTGCTGCTACAGCTGCTTCAATCCAACCACTCCAGCAACTGAGGGCGCAATCCGAAACTGAGTTAGGCCAGCATAAGTTAAGCCAGCAACGTTTGGCCAGCACAAGGGCCACCGTAAAGTATGTTTGGACCACTCTCGGAGTCAGAGAGGCCAGCACACAGACGTGAGCCATCCTCCCTGACTCCAAGAGTAGTCCAAACACACTTCATGGTGGCCCTTGTGCTGGCCAAACTTTGCTGGCTTAGTTTATGCCGGCCTAACTCCAGTTTAGGATTGTACTCTGAGGCAGTGGCTGTTGTGCTTTACTGCAATGGCAGTCCTCAGCCAAAGCCATTCCCTTGACATCAGGAACAAATTCTGACTTGCCATGGCAACCTGAATTTGTCAATTTTCAAATGTTTTGATTTGTCAACTACGAACTTTTCTGAATCAATGCTCAGCAAACAGGATGACTTTTAACTGATTTAATAACATCAGGGACTACATAAAGGTTGATCTGAAATCCCAAATTGTACATGCGTCTTTTAATACTTGTATTACTTCTCCTGACATTCCAGGTTAAGGAAAAGCTGCCAGTTACTGTTGAAGAGATCCCTTGTCTTGGGGAACAGACGTCTGCAGTGTCAGAGTGAAGCCTGAGCAAAAAATGTGCTTTCCGCATAACAGAAGGTCCCTGGTTCAAATTCTGGCATAATCCATTTAAAAAAATCTCCGGTAATAGGGCTAAAAAGCTCCTTGGCTCTTGCACTTGCAACTCTTCATGATTCTGGAATAAGCTTTCTGGAGCACACAGGATTTTTTTTTTCTAGAATTATAATTAAACTTGCTAAAAGTGGTTTGTTTTTAGTCAACTCTTTGTACAGACACTTTAAGACTGCCTTTCTCACTGATTTATTGTTAGGCTCTCATATCGTGCAAGTGTGTGATGTCGGTCTTTCTAGTGAATTCTTCATGACTCTCGCTACCCGTGTCTGATGTAATTCATAGACTTACATGCTTTATTCCTGCCCCACCCCAAACCTGTGTAGCACTCCGAGTTGAACCTTTTCAGTAGCAGCAGGTGGCACCACATAACTCCTTGGTGGAGCATCTGATTTGCATGAGGATTGTCCCAGACGCGGTCCCAGGTCGGTGGGAAAGAACGCCAGAAAGCTTCCACCAGTCAGTGTTGGCAGTACTGAGTGAAACAGACCAAAGACCTGACTTTCTCGGTTTCAGTTATAGAATACCTTCCATCCCTCGTGAGGCCAGCCAATCTATCAAATTCAGCTTTAGAGTTCTTGGAGGCTTTTTGTTCTGATGAACTTTTTAGAAGGGGGAATGTCCACAGGAGCTCCTGTGGAGTTGCGTCCTCACTAAACTTGCAGGGGTTGGTGGTCTGACAGTATATTTTGTTCAGTAACGGAATCCAGACCCTCTGTTACTACTATACAGGGCAGGGCAGCCAGATCAGACACTGGCTTGGGGGCTGACCCCTGATAACTCCTCTGTAACTTTTGGCAGCCCAAGTTGTCCAACTTAGCAACTTCCTGAAAGGCCCCTGGATGATGTGGGGGTCTTTGAGGCTGAAGTTCACTGTGATTTGGTTTTTAGATTTGTCTGGACAACAAATCCTGCTGAGCCAACTCTGGGGGAGGGGCAGGCGTTTACATGCTAGATGAAAAATGCAGGTAAGTATGTTATGGGGCACCTGTTGTCTATAACTGGCATATAGTGAAGTTGACACAGACCCACAACACAGGAAAGATGCAGTTTAGGGTTCAGATAAATGCAGCAACAGTTTACCATCACTCTTGATCTGGAGATAATAGCACTTTTGGTTTTACTTCTTGCTGATCTGGACTGCATTGCATAAAATGTTCTGTGTGTACACATTTATGTAATCTTTCTGCTCAACTGACCAGCAATGGTATACCATGTAGATGCCTTCACTATTTCACCAATCAGTTCCATTTACCTGAAGTGGGAGGACAAATTGACTCAATTTGATGTTTACATCTGCTTCTTTCATAGACGGTCAGCACCCTTCTATTCCAGCACTGTTTCTATTTAGATTCAGAAATCTGTTTTTGTTAACTGGATCTCTTTCCAAACTAACATGTATAAGGGACACTGGGACTTAAGGGCTGCCATAAGTAGTTGCAGCTTGTCACAAGAGCACAGATAGCTAGAGAAATATAATCCTCATCTGATCTAAGGGACGGTTTGGTCATAGCCTTCCTTCACTGTTTGTTCTATCCCAGACTTTCAACAAATTTAAAAGACAATTGAGAAATACCTGTACACAGACCCCCAAACTGAACTGTGGCTCCCTGGGGAGTGTGGAAACTGGCCAAGGGAGCTGTGGAATCCTTGTGAAAAACCTGCCATCCTATTCAATGTATAGGATGGTAATGAGGGAACTGCGGTCAAAGGCCCAATAGATCAAGGGAGCCCCCAGTCGAAAAAGTTTGGGAACTACTGCTTCTGTGTCTTCAGTGCACCTCTACAATTGGGTATTCAGTCCACTTTTGTTGCAAAACAACCATGTATTGTCCTTCCACATAATTGGTCTGGTAATGGTAATGCACATTAAAAAGCTCATTTTATATTCTTCATATCACTAAACGATGTTTAATTCTGGCTTTATTGCAGTATTTATTTCTGCAGTTACTGATGAAGTATGACAAACCTTTCTCACTTTATGAAGGGTAGCATAAAGAGCATTTATTGAGTTGGATGCTAAAAAGTAAATTATACCAAAAGAGATCTTAAGAATTCATAATCTGTGTGAATTACTGGCATCTTAGTTTTATAGCAAGGGATGATAAATACTTCCATATTTTTAGACCTGTGTTGTACATGCCCTTTTAAAAAGAGAGCCAGTAACTTGAAATTTGGCAGAAGGTACTTGCCAGATGCGTTTAATAAAATGCTGTCAAATTATGTTTCAAATTATGTTTTTAAAGTGCCCATTCTAGTGAAATATTTGGATTATTAAAAGGAAACATTTACTTTGATTTGTACCAAGATCTTCCCTTTTTGCAAATAATTAGACTGCTTAGGGGAAGTGTATGTGTGTGTTCTATACATACTTGTGGTTTGTGTTTGTTTCAGTGGGGTGCTTTGACAAAAAATGTGTTGAACCTCCTTTGCTTATTTTTTATGGACCCATATGTGGTGTTGACTCACTTCATTTAGCGTTTCTCTATACTACTGGTTCCTAACCTGGGGGTTCTGACCCCCCCCAAGATGACTGGAACCATTGTGTTTCCCCCTTAAGAGTGGCAACAGCAGTGATGACAAGACCATTGTCATCACTGACAATCATCACTGGCAATCATTGTCATCATTGGCAACAGCACTTCCAGGATCATGCCACCAACAAGGGAAAAAAGGGAACTTATTGCTGCATTCTCAGGAAAGCAGTTGGCTCTGGCATCACAATGACGGCACTTCTGTCCATGACATTACTTCCGGTGGGTCCCGGGTAGATTGTCATTCTAAAAAGTAGGTTCTGGTGCTAAAAGGTTTGAAAACCACTGACTTAGTGGTTCCTTTGCCTTTGGGTTGAGAACCACTGCTCTATAATGTCTGCACTCAAGAAGCACTCAACCAGAAGACAGAATCCCATGTGGTAGTGTGTGTGCACATGGATGGATGTGTTGGGATCATCAGCTTGCTTATCCTGGAGATGGCACCTCCACACGCACACTTGTGCAGCGTGTCTCGTTTTCACTTGATTTATGCCTGCTTTGAAATGAGGTGTTTATGGAGTTTTAATTTAAGTTGCACTTTACCGACAATCCCACAGTAATCCTTATGGAAAAAAATCAGTGATATTTGCGTAGTATACTGTTCAGTTTGACCTTTGAAGATATTAAATAATATAATTGAAGTCTGTACTTTCAGTAGCAGCTTCACTTGTTGATTCAGATTACAGCAATACTTGGCACTTTTGCCTGGTTAAGGATCAGAGCATGGATGAATGTCAAAGCATAGCCTTATTTAGCTTGCAGATTTATTTTAGCTGGCTAAAAAATGAAAATAACTATTATACAACACATGCAAATATGTGCAAAATCTAAGTAAGCAGAAAGAAAAGAAAATAAACATTAGAACATTGATGAACATCATGGAAGATTGGCTGAAATCATGAAAATAGAAACCACATGGACAAAATTTGAAATGTGATTTGAAAATGGCTGGAAGAGGAAAGCGATGAAAGTCAAGTGGATGAAAGTTGAGATAGTGCTGTAATCGGAAACAGCAAAGTAGAAGGTTATTTTATCCATAAGAGTTGCATTTTGGGATTGCATACGTTGTGTCATGATATAGTCAAATATGTTAAAGAGACACCCTTTTTTCTGGAGATCTTTGATATGTATGCCTTTAGTGTATTTCACTGGCAACTGGAATTAAATGTGATTGAAATGAAAGCCCAGGCCATTTCAATGAATGTGATTGAAATGGAGTTCATAATTCATATGAACTCCATTTGTTTGAAAAATCAGATTTATTTTTTTTGCCTTCCCTCAAAAGTTCAATTCAAGAAATTATCAGCCCAATCCTAAACTGTGTTGGATCCAGTGCAACTCAGGAGGCATCTGGAGGTCTTCTTGGAATAAGGGGATATAGTTTTACCTTGTTTAAGCCCTAGCTACCCTTTCGGGGCTCCTGGGATCTGCATCTATTATATGCTGGCTCAAATCCAAGAAGCCCTGTTTAGGACTATCCAGCCCAGGAAGAGAGTTGGAGCGGAAGATTGGAACCTCCTTTCCGGGGCCTGATTTTTCCCTCATTCTGCCCCCCCCCAAAAAAAAAACCTGCTCTCCATCTCCAACATGCCCTCTCGCCACCCTCTCCCAGCCGCTGCACCACTTGGTGCAACCTTACCTGTGCTGGCCAGCACTGGGACCAGATGCTTTACAGTACCTCTGTAGCCAGCTCAGGGATGGCTGTATTGGCTCAAGCACGAGTTTGGATCAAAGTATAACATCTACCTTTGAGTTGAATGTTTGTTGTTGCCAAACATTAAGTGACAGAGTTGCAACATGACATAAATTTTTGCCTGCATTTACTTTGGAAAGAACAGAAGGTAAATATAGCAAAATAGTTACAACGAAGTTGAATAGGTTGTAGCCTGAGGACAACTTGTGCTTCATATCCCGGCTATAACAAAATGATGTAAAGATTGTCAGACCGGATTAAAACAGGTGCTTGCCTAGCTTTTGTCTGCGTCCAGCCAGTGCTGCCGCCTTGTTGCCATTGCATCCACTTCTCTTCCTCTCTTGTTGCAAGTGTTTCTAATCCACAAAATACCTCACAGTTTTGTGGATTAGAAACGGAGTCATTTAATAGACTGTTCAGAATCTCGCTCTTAAGCCTGCACAGGTGCTGCCAGAGCAGGTCACCACAGATACAAAATAGACCATCTAATTCCTAGAATAACGTGAGGTTGGATAAGACCCACTAGGACTTATCCAACCAACCCAGAAGCCAAAATACCTACAAAGTCCAAAGCCCACTTGCCAGACCACCCACTAGCACAGTGATGGCGAACCTTTTGGGCTTGGTGTGTCAAAAATTTGGAGAATTCATAACTCAACCCTGCTGGTGTGAACAAAAGACAAAAAAATTTACATATTAGAACACATTGCTTATTTGATTAATTAATCAGCTTCTAAGACTTTCATAGCCGGTATATATATAATATTAGAAATGAGTGAACCCACTGAAATGAGTGAAATCACTGAACCCACGTGGGGTTGATAGGACCATTTTTTGGGCTGTTGATGGCTTTTTCTAAAATGGAAGAACAGCAGCAGCAGTTCTGATTTTGGTTTTGGTTTTTGCTGTTCGCCTTGCCTTGTGTGCCTCCCGCCTCTCTTTATGAGCCTGACTCCCTGGGCACACACAGGCACCCCACCCCCCCGCTTGCTCACTCGCTCACCCACCTCACTCCATGTGATTGCGAGGGGGGGGGTCAGTGACTTACGACCACCCGAGCAGAGTAATGGAAGCTTAGCAGCCAAGGTTCCGACGAAGAACGACAGACAAAGCAAGGTCCTTTACCAAGCGTCTATTTCCATATATACAGCAGTTCAGTACAGCAACTCTTCTCCAGCACGAAATACATACACAGCAGTTCTCCTTCTCCCTCTCTACTCTCTCTGATCAAACTTTACACCTACAACGACCCATGCAGTGCATAGAACTTGGTCTTTTTAAGTGCTGCTGTGCACCAATCAGATTACTTCTATTAACATAATTAGGTGATTGCTTCCACCCGGGTGCATGACTGTGCACTTTGCAAGCACAGCTGTAATTGATTGGACTCCATCTCTTGGTCTGGCTTTCTCCAGGCTGCAAATTCCAGGTTTGTATTTCTTCCAAACCCTGACAAGGCAAGGCAAACCCAGGGAGAGCCCTAGCTGCTCACAAGCGAGGAGCCGCAGAGGCACATCCACAGAAGTCCCTCCAACACACACACACACACCCCTCGTCTGCTCACCACAGCCTCCCCCACGCCTGCCTCTACTGACACCCGCCCCATCCAATTCCTCCTCTTCTTTCAATCATGCACCAAACAACATAGAAACAGCCACCCTGGTAGGAGAAGCAACAGTAGCTCTTCGCCCTTTCCTCCTCTGCTCCCGCAGGCCCTGCAAAAAAGCACCCCTCCAGCTCCCTCCTCCATGCCTCCCCCCCCCCCCGGAAAGAAAGCTGTGTGCTGGCAAGCCTGCATGCTCCACTCCACACACACATTTCCTTCACTCCCTTTTCTCCTCCCACCCCACTCCGGACTGAGGATTGTCTGGGAGAAGGGGTGGCGGTGGCTTGCTGCTCGCAATCTTCTCTTACCAGCAGCGGCTTAGGGAGGCAAGTCTTTAAGTCTTGTAAGCGCTGGCAGCGGGGCCACGGCTAGTTGCTAGCCTGCACGCGCCCCTTCACTTCCTCCACGTGTCACTTAAAATGCCTTTGCGTGTCAGCTCTGACACACGTGTCATAGGTTCGCCATCACTGCACTAGCAGAATTAGTTTCTCATTCAGGACCTCACAGGCAAGGGAGGGCCTGAACAGGTGGACATTTGTGGTGGACATCAGTCTTCCATTGCTGACAGGAATAGTAACAGTGGAAGCAACAATGATAGCAACAGTGGAAGGAAGGCAGTGAGCACCCACATGGGAAGGATAACAAAGGAAAAAGGCAGGCAAAGAGTAGCAAGCAATGAGTAGCTGCAAATACTGGGTACAGAAGAAGATGGCTCTAGCTTTTCTGGAGGAAGCTGACCTGTCATCTTGGCCAGATTACTGCAATGTATTCTACAAGGAGCTTCCATTGGAGACTTTTTGGAAACTGCAGTTGATGTAAAACATGTTTTACAGGTGTTTTGCACCAGTTTTGACTGAGGCCATTTCTTGAGATTATGTGACTTCCAGTTTCATTGATTACTGGTCCATTTCAGGGAGCAATTCATAGTGCTTGCCATTTCTTTTGAAAGTCCTAAATGGCTTAAAACCAGGGTGCCTTTCCCCTTCGCTCTTTTAGTATGGATCTGCTTACACAAGAGGGTAATTTAGGAAGGACCTCTTGCACATTCTTCCACCTTCTGATGCTCTATAATGAATGGTCATCCCCACTAGTGGGATCTCCTGCCCCAAGGGGTCTTTGTATGCAGCCTGTTCACTTTTTTGTGGGTCATTGAAGTCCTGGCTTTTTCAACAGATTTTTTTTGTTTTGCTTTTCTTGTACTTGCTAACTTTCCGTGTAGGGTTTGGCTTAATTTTATCTTGTGATTTTTCTTGCTACTGCCAGGTTTTTTGTGACTCCCCTCCCCCGCTTGTTTGGAGCTATCTGGAGTTTTCAAATAGTTTGTTTGATTAGGTGGAATATAAACCACTGATATATCAAGGTGGGATAGAAATATCCTCAAATATGCAATGGCAGGCAAATGTTCACAAAAAATGTTTGCAAGTCTATTCAGTATATTCATGATTGATTTGAAAGAGAGAAAATTTGTATCCAAGTCTGATTCTGTGATGGGCATAAACATTTGTAATGCAGAGCAACACAAAAGGAAAATGCATTGCTGTTTTTAAACTGTAGAAAGTGGATTTAATATAAAACGCATAAATTAAGATCTACTAGCAAAAAAAAGGCAGTACAGACATGGGTTTTTGTGTTTTATTTGTGATGTGGCAGAGGAGAAGATGGAGTTTTTCTCCTGGGTGAGGGCTACATTTTTCACTCTGTCAGCTTTTACCTTGTTTGAAATGACAGGTGGAAATGTTGGCATAACCTTGAGGCAGCAAGAGACCGCGTACAAAATGTAAGCAAGAATGTCTTATTTTGTAAGCCTCGGGAAGTGTTAACTGTTAACGTTCAAAATAATTTTCAACTCCCACTTTGAATTATTAGTAGCTCGCTTCTTTATGAGAGTCATAAACACACCTGTCTGGAATTGTCAATGAAAAAGATGAATGCCACTACCCTTGCTGTCTTAATGAGGCACGTGCCGTGAGGTAACGGTACAATGGAATGTTTCTGCTAGAACAGCTACAGCTGTGGCTGAGCCAGCAAATGAAAGGGGGTGGAGAGCATGAGAGCACTGTTGCTATAGCTGTGATATCATACACTGTTACTAACATGTGGTTGGTTCTTTTGCGTTTCAGATCGCTGCTCGTAGTTGAGCACAAAGAAACCACAGAGACTTCCACAGCCTTCGGTTTGAAGAAAGAAACCAACCAACCAGGATTAATACAGGCTTCTTTCTGGTGGCCTCTTTCTGCAAAGGTTTTCTTGGAGGGGGGGGCAGCGACACACTGTGATATTAACAAGCTGTGAAATGAAGCGCTGCTGCTGCTGCCGCCACCGCCCCCACCGCTGCTGCTAACCTTCCAATTCCGAGATTCACCTGCGCTTCATTGGGCTTGATATACATGTTTCTACACCGTGCATTTAGAAGATCCCGGAAAGGAATTCAAAACGGCTGCCGGGGAAAGGCCACCAAACATGCCTACAGAAACACTACAGACAGGTAGCATGGTCAAACCCGTCAGCCCTGCCGTCACCTTCACCTCAGCTGTTCCTCTCCGCATTTTAAACAAAGGACCGGACTATTTCCGCAGGCAGGCAGAGCCTAATCCCAAAAGACTGAGCGCGGTGGAGAGGCTGGAAGCTGACAAGGCAAAATACGTCAAGAGCCAAGAGGTCATCAATGCCAAACAAGAGCCTGTGAAGCCGGCAGTGCTTCCCAAGCCCCCTGTCTGTCCCACCGCCAAGCGAGCCTTGGGCAGTCCGACCTTGAAAGTGTTCCACAACAATGCAAAGACTGAAAGCGGCGTCCAGAGAGAGAACCTCAAGCTTGAGATTTTGAAAAACATCATCAATAGCTCAGAGGGCTCCAGCTCAG
Organism: Lerista edwardsae; assembly: GCA_029204185.1. Taxonomy (NCBI): domain Eukaryota; kingdom Metazoa; phylum Chordata; class Lepidosauria; order Squamata; family Scincidae; genus Lerista; species Lerista edwardsae. The sequence continues at coordinate 14,879,142 of JAJKFI010000021.1, read as the reverse complement.
GTTCAGGCCACAAACATAGTTCACGGAATTGGCCTCCCCACAAATCTGATTCAGGAGACCTAAACCGACACTCGTTTGCAGAATCCTTAAAGGTTTACCCCACCCAAGGCCATAGCAGTCCTCAAGAGAGCAATTCCAGCGTGGGCAGGCGGCTACTGGAACAGTCCCCAGATTCCTTCTTGCACGTTTCCCATAGTTCATCGGACATTAGAAAAGTATCTAGTGGCAAACCCTTAAAAGCAATACCATGCAGTAGTTCCGCTCCACCTTTGCCTCCGAAACCCCGAATTGCCGCTATTACCACTTTGAAATCACCAGAGATGGATGCAGTGGAAACCAGTTGCGGAGTCAGCAGAAGACCTTCCCTACAGCGCTCAAAGTCAGACTTAAGTGACAGATACTTTCGTGTGGACGCAGATGTGGAAAGATTCTTTAACTACTGTGGACTGGATCCTGAAGAGCTTGAAAATCTTGGGATGGAAAATTTTGCAAGGGCTAACTCGGATATTATCTCTCTCAACTTTCGCAGTGCAAGTATGATCAGCTCAGACTGTGAGCAGTCTCAGGACAGCAACAGTGACCTTAGAAACGATGACAGTGCCAATGACCGCGTGCCATACGGCATTTCTGCCATTGAAAGAAACGCCAGGATTATCAAGTGGTTATACAGCATCAAGCAAGCTAGAGAGTCACAGAAAGTGTCCCATGTGTGAGCAGATCACAGGGGGGACAGGCAAGGACTGTATCTTTGTGAATATTCAGTTGTGAAGGGTTGTGAAGTCTACTTGAAGTCTTAATACACTTCTCAGATCTCTTTTTTGTGTTGCTTGTTGTGCAATGTTTTCAAGTTGCATGCCTGTCAACATGTGAACTGACCTGGCTTCCACTTGAACAATAATTCGCTACAGAGCCTGGCTGAACATACACACATTATCTGCCAAAAGTTTAAGACCAGAATCTAAATAGGGCTTTGTTTATAAACAAATTGTTTACATGAAATGGTTATATGGCTTCTTTTTAATATTCCTGTAGTCCCTTGTGGATTTTTCCCCAATATCTCACAGGTGTCTCTGTGTGTGTGTGTGTGTGTGTGTGTGTGTGTGTGTGTGTCTTAATCACAGCATCATCTTTTTCAATGAAATCATTTTTTAGAATGCAGACAAGAGGAAAAATTGCCAAAATACCGCTGTACTGAAACCTTACCTAGAATAGTATAGTAGTCTATCTAAAGTGGTTGAAAGAATTTTCCATAAATGAAGATGTACAATCAATTCTTCTAAAACAAGTTGTTCACCTTTTCAAAAAGTGGTCCTCTTCAGTTAAAATTTTCTAACTGAAATCGCACAGCGCACGCACACACACAAGTTGATAGAAAGGTCTCAACCTATATACGCTACTCTTGCACATGATTGGTGTATAAAGATGGGGAATCGCTTGGTTCCACCAATCAAAGGTTATTGAGAAAGAAGCCAAGAAAATGGACAAACGAAAAGTGAGGTAGGATTAAAGGACATTTCCTTGTCTTAAACTTTTGACAGGAATGTTGAGATCCTGTTTGCTGATTTTTTGAATGCCTTTAACTAGACAAAGCACATCATGATTACAAGCTCCCACTTCTGACTACTTTTTGTGTCGACCTGTTTGAGCAATTCATGAACCGAAAAATGGGAGTGCACACAGCCATATCAGTATAAGAGCCTCTCAATCTGGAAGTTAAACACACTCAATATAGCTGAACTATATCTGAGAAATGTTGATTTTGTTGTCTTAAATATGTTATATCTTTAAGGCTGTGGAAGTTTGTTACAGCTCTAGGAAACTGTAGAAACATGACAGTATGTAGCTTTCTTCCTTTTCTTTTTCTTCTTTTTGCCCTCCCTTCTCTTTCTCCCCCCCCCCACACACACACAATGTTTAGTGCTGCACGTCAATCTGTTACACATTTTTTGACAATCTTGTGTCTTCCCAATGGTTTGACTGTCATGTCAGAGTGACAGTTGTGGTACATAGCGGAGAAGTTGAAAGTGCAGTGGTCTGCTTCATTATTATTATTATTATCCATGCTTCAAAGTACTTTGCAGCACTATCTTATACTTCATCAGCTAATAGGAAACTTTTTATTGTGTAAATGCTGTAAGACTTTGTACATATTTCAGTTCTTATGAGATCTTTAAAAAAAAGAGTGTTATGCTAATAAATAGCTCTTGGTGCACATACTGGTCCTGTTGTGTTTATAACATAAGAACATAAGAAGAGCCCTGCTAGATCAGGCCAAGGGCCCATCTAGTCCAGCTTCCTGTATCTCACAGTGACCCACCAGATGCCTCAGGGAGCGAGCACACAAGGCAACCAGATACTTGTATCTCGCAGCCACTCCCCTGCATGTGGCATTCTAAGATAGCCTGTTACCCTTGCACCACCCCCAAGGAAGACACTTGACTGAGATTGGGGTTTAACTTTATTAAGCACAGGTGACCAGTTTTTAAGTCCTTTTCTGTAACCTTTTATACTACAGTGGACGCAGGAAGGAAATGCAGTATAGAGTGTGAGAGCAACTCTTGGGCACCTGTTTAAAGAGTGCATCACTCCATGTTGCTTGCGGAACCATCTTTCCTTGCGACAGAATGACCACAGAAAATACTGGTTTGATTCTAAGAAGGGCAGAAATTATATCCTGATTATGAATGTGGTTTTGCGGTCATAATTACTAGGCAATTTGAAATTGATACTCGCAAAGTATGAAGGTGGTAGGCACTGGCAAACGTATTGAACCCAAGGATGAACTGTGTCCTGTATAATCAGGTGAGTGTATAGCGTGGAGAACATCGGAAGATTTCAGGGTCCAACTGCTAATTTTTTTTCTGGTACTTTAGCCAGAGTATATAAGTGAAAAGTTGCCAAGAAAATCACACAATTTCAAAAGAAACCCAAAGGGAAAAAAGGGGAAGGGGTAGTTAAAAGGAAATTGAATAGGAAAATCATGTTAGTTCAAGATTATTTTGGAGTTCATAAAGGAATCTCAGATTTTAACTATTACAGGTGTGCCTCAGTGTCTGTGGAAGACAAATTCCTGGTGCTACTATGGATACCTGAAACCATGGATAAGAGGGAACCCTATGTTAAGTATAAGGTTCTCCCTTTCCCCCTCCCTGCCCATTACCTTCCTTTATTTTTGCTTTTTAAAAAAAGGTAAAGGTTTCCCCATGACCGAATGGTCTAGTCGTGACTGACTGTAGGGGGTGGTGCTCATCTCCGTTTCAGAGCTTGTAGAGACGGCGTTTTGTCCGAGGACAAGCTTCTGTGGTCATGTGGCCGGCATGACTATATGCTGTAATGCATGGAACACCGTTACCTTCCCACCGAAGTGGTCCCTATTTATCTACTTGCATTTAGGTGCTTTTGAACTGCTAGGTTGGCAGGAGCTGGGACAAGCAACAGGAGCTCACTCTGTCGTGCAGTCTTAAACTCCCAACCTTCAGTTCAGAAAGCCCAGCAGCAGCGGTTTAACCCGCTGCGCCACCACGTCCCTATATTTTTGCTTTTACAGGTTGCTAAATAGGAAGGCAACAACCAGGCTGAAGGCATGAAAGAGGGACAGATGGTCAATACATTAACAGAAAGCAGCTTCCTGCTGATGTTCTGGCAATCTCTATCGTACCTTCTGCTGGCTTGGTCATTGTGTTTCCGTTTAGTGACCTGTAAAAGCAAAAGGTTTTTTTAATGACCCAAAGTAAGAAGAAAGGAAATGGGGCCCTGATCCATGGATAAGTAAAACCGTGAATACAGGTCTCATGGATATGGGTGCCCCGCTGTATCACAAATTAGGGAAAGTTCAAGCTAGTATAAAAGCTTGCCTCCATGATTAATGGGCTGAGTTGAGGAAGCTGCAATATGTCATGAAGCAGACTTAACAAGTGGAAGCCTTGTTGCCCATGTGAAAAGAACAATGAGGAGCAGAAATCCTGCGAACACAAATGTATATTGCTTTTCAGCAAAAATAATTCTCAACATAGTTTGCACAGTACAAGAGTGAAAATATGGTTTCCTGTCCCCAAAGGGCTCACAATCTAAAAAGAGAAACACAAAGGACATGCTGGAAATAGCCACTGGGCGGGATGCTATGCTGCAATTAAGGGGGTTACTTCCTCTGCCACGCCTATACAAAAGACAGCAATTCCTTTAAAAGGTGCTTTATAGTCTAGTTAGCAGGCACCAGGACACGTCCCAGCATATCTGTGCCGTAATAAGAAATTAACTGTATTTCGTTCCCAAAGAAAACACTAAAACTGAAGACAAACAATTCTTGAAAAATAAAAATCTGAAATTGCTGGTCTTTGAACAAAAAATGCAATTAGTCTCTTTACTGGAGGATTGTAACATAACTAAGGCAGCACTTTTTTGACGCTTCAGAGGGGGATCATTAGCCTTTTATTTTTCACAGATGTGAGAAAGTGGTTGAAAGTGCTATTAAGTGAGAGTCAGCATGGCTTCTGCAAGGAGAAGTCCTGCATTGCCAGTCCATCATCAAACATGTCTGTTAGAGTAATCCAGTATGTATTATGTATTTATACATAATACATGGGGGGGGGGGAAACTTCTGATAAGTTACTCACCAAAGACTCTGGGGTTAGCTTCACAATGAATAGGAGTACTGGTTCCCATGTTAATAATGTTCCCATGTCCAATGTGATTGAAAAAGCACACGCAGAAGATAGCACTAAGCAGCAGAGAAAAGCAAGCAGAGGCACAATATCACGTTTATTGTGATAGTGAGCTTTTGAATTGCCTGTGAATTCACCTGAAAAGAGCTCTTAGGCTCTTGTTTAAATGGCGTAAGAAAAAATATCAAGTCTACCTGTGGTAGCAGTGAAAAAGCCTAATTCAGTGTTGGAGAGCATTACGAAAGGGTTGAAGGTAAAATAACAAATATTGTAATGAGTTCATGTAACTCTATAACTACACTTGAATACTTGGTATGGTTTTAGCTGTTCCACTTTTAAAAAAAGATATTTTAGAGAATAGAAGGGTCAGATGTTCAAGGATGTAGGTGGATCTTCTTAACAAAGTGAATCTAAAATCTTTGATGTTAAGAAAAATAATGGAATTGCGCTGTGAGCTATGACAGAGGCTTAGGCATGGTGCAGACTTGATCTTATGATACTAGAAGTAAAATCAATAGGCCTCAAGGAACATATTCTTCACACAATGCAGATGAACATACTGTACGAATTCACAGTCCCAAGAAATGGTGATGGTCTCTGGTTTAAATGACTTCAGAACAAATATTAGATACATTCATGGAGAATAAAGACTCAGTCACCTTCCCCCAAGGAAAGCCCCGCTGTCAGCAATGGAGCTCCTTGGCTACCCGCTGCCTATTTTGCTGGCAGTGAATGAAGCAGCCCCATGTCGTATCACCTGGGCAAGGCAAAGGGATAAGATCTGGCAGTGGAAGCCACCGTTGGGTCCCACCTACTAACCCGCTTCTCCCCTCCCCCCCTTGCATTGGGGCCAGGTGCTCACTGGGCGCCACTCCAGCATGAGCAGCAAGGTGTAGCAGACATGCTTTATGGCATGCTTGCAACACTTTTAGCTGTCAGTACATGTGTACCACCAGTGATAGGGCCTTCTGGATCAGGCCCTTAACAAATAAAAATAGATTGTCATTTTAAAAAATGGGTCCTGGCACTGAAAACTGAAAAATTCCATTGGGAAATGGAATATGTTTTAAAGCTGTTGAATGTTATGGTTAAGTATGTATTGAATTTTTTTTATGTTTATATAATCCCCTTCCTCCAAGGAGGTTTGGATGGGGTACATAGTTGCTGTATTCCCCTCCTTTAGATGGTGACAGGCCCCCAAGGTCACCAGTAAACTTCATGAGTGAGTGGAGACTTGATCTTGTGTTTTCATGGTCTATGTTTAATACCACTTAGAGCACATTTGCTCTCCAAGCTGCGAATCGAATAGTGAAAAGCCCATTGAGATATTTTTTTTTGGGGGGGGGGGTTGGGGGGAGACAGTGTCTCTGAACTAGAGACAGGGAAGCCACTTTTCCTGTCCCCATTCCCATAGGCTTTTAAAAAGTTACCTGGGGATGGGCAGCTATGCTAATTATGCCAGCAGTCATAAACTAATGCAAAGAAGAGCAAGCAAACTGTATTTATATACCACTTTTCAACAAAAAGTTCACAAAGTGATTTACAGGCTAAATAAATAAAGTTAAAAAGCTTTAGGAGCAGGAGCATCAGGTCTGAAAGAGGCAAGGGAGAGATAATGCTTCCTCTGACGTTTAATTTCTTGACTATATAATGCATGTTCTCTTCACTCAAGTATGGGGCTTGGCTCAATGTCTTGGGCAATTTCCTTCTCTCTGATTGTAACACCGTTGGGTAGTTTGGATTGTGTTGTGATCCATGGTGGGATGTGTGTATAGTTTGCTTTGTGGAACAGGACTTGTAACAGTTAAGCACTATAAAGGTACAGTGTTTTCTGAGAACTCCCACTGTTAGCGTCACAACATCAGATTTTTTAACCTTATTGTTAGATTTGGCAACTGTCATACCACATTTACGCCCACCTAGAGCACAATCCTATGCACACTTACCCAGAAGTAAGCCTCATTTAGGACCCAAGCTTGTGGTCTTTAGCGCAGGCCATATGCACTAGTGTCACAAAAGGTGCTGTAAGGCACCTCCAGCACCCACCGGTAAGCCATTACCACCGGAACCGGGCTGCCTTTGGGCAGCAATACACCACCAGTGGCGGCTAGTGCTACTGTCATTGGTGTTGCAACCTTTTCAGGCAGGGCAGGAGGGCATTCCTGGGTGGAGGGAGGGCGGAGCGGACGGTGGGACTGGCGGCGACCTTTGCTACCACATCCCAACCTCTGTATTGGGCTATGTGGCCCAACACGGAGGCCCTCGTGTCTGTGCCAGCTGAACAGCTGATGCAGAGACAAGTAGACCCATCTCCCACCTATGCCCTTACTGCAGGGATAGGGGAGAAATGTCCCCTTCTCCCGCAGAGCCTCCTGCGGCTGTCTGGCTACTGTGGGTTGCAGTGGTAGCCGCATGGCAACTGCTGCTTACATGAGCAGCTGGGCAGTTCAGGATTGGGCTGTTAAGTGGGACTTACTCCAAGGTCAGTGTGAGCACAATCCTAGAGTTAGGCCGGCATAAGCTAAACCAGCAAAGTTTGCCAGCACAAGGGCCACCAAGTGTTTTTGGACTACTCTCGGAGTCAGGGAGGATGTCTCACGTCTGTGTGCTGGCATCTCTGACTCCAAGAGTGGGCCAATCGTACTTTACGGTGTCCCTTGTGCTGGCCAAACTTTTCTGGCTTAGCTTATGCCAGCCTAACTCAGTTTAGGATTGCGCCCTGTATCAGTTTGCAGCCCCAGTTGACAGCACATACTGGAACAGTTAATGTGTACTTCCATAAGTGGGAATTCGAGTTTGTCAGAAAGCATGTACTACCGTATTTTTAGTGTACTTGCAGTGGAGTATGTCCTTCTGAACTCTTGTTTCAAAATTCTGGAACAACAACTCAATAACTTCCGGCTTATGCCCCAAAAGAGAGATTCATGAGAAAGTGGAAATGCAGCTGTTTTCTTATCTCATAGTTGTACAATTAAATGCTAGCATGAAAATGGATAGACTGTAAAACCTGGAGAAAGAAAAAGAAATTATGATGAAAAGCTCGGGATGGAAATTATGAATTTTTGTGCTAGAGGAGGCTCTGTATGTGTTGCTAAAGAAATGCACCATCTGATGATCAAGGGCTTTTGAAGGGCGGACACAGAAGGAATAATGTTTGGCAGGAATTCAACAATCAAGACACACATTTAGAAAACACAGCCAATCAGCAGTGTTGCATTTTCTTTTCTCTCCGCAGCTTCATCCATCCATAGAGCCTGCGCATATTTGATTCAAGTCTCTCTGCTTATTCAGTGAGAAACAAAGTGCTTAATGCAGCCCTGGGAGAGGAAGTCGGATAAACTCTTTGCAGAAGTCTGTCACCTGGAAAGCGCCAAATAGCTGCACCTGGAGCAGACACTCTGGAGCAGACGCTCTCTAGTAATCCTAGAACTCTGGGATTCAAACAAAATAACATATTTTAATGCAAGCACACAAGAAGCATAAACCTTAATATAAAAGGGGATTAGAAGGCTTGCAATGCAATTCTAAATATGTTTTCTTAACCTGGGATTTTAAAAAACATTGCCATAAAAATAGGAATACATGTTAACAACCTAGAAATAGAATAGCAATATTAAGACACAACAACTGAATAGATTGCCTGTTCCAAGTGTTTGTATTCCTCTGAGTTTATTTTACAGACGTATATGTAAGTATCATACAAAATATACCACTGAAAAATAAGGAGCAATCTTTCAGTAACTCAAATCAGTTTGATTTTTATAGTAATAACACTGAGAAATGAAAGCAATTAGAGCAACTGCTATTTCCCAATCTTTTTAAGCCAATCCGTGGTTGACAGTGGATTTGGCTTTTTCCAATATTTAGATGTACACATTTTTGCACAGCAAATTCAATATTAGTTCTGGGTCAGCATCGATACCTTCATCTCTTAGATCTAGTAACAGAATTTTTCTTGGTATGAATGAGATTGTGTACCTGATCATATCATTAAGATTGCAGGTACTGTAATCCAAAACACATGAATATGATTATAGTCCAAGAACATAAGCATACAATCTGTTTCTAGTATGCACCTTTAATATTGGACTACCTCTTATGTGATCTTCAGTTTGTATTTCTTTGTTTTCAGTTACTTTTATATTAATGGTAGCCTTTTCATGGAGCAGGAGGCCAACTCCCTAACAGAGGACTGCGTGTCAAACCTGATATTTTGGTGTGGGGGAGATGCAACAGTTAACTGTTAATTGCCATTTGTTCACAAGAACTCCTTGAGTGGAAATTAACACACTTCACTTGGCTGACTGGCTAGCCAGATGTTTTATCTCAATAATATCACGTTTGTAGGCAAAACTCATAGATTTTCAGCCATTCCAGTAGCTTGCTTCAAGCTATAGCTTCTCTCTGTTTTACCTGCTCTAGTAGTCTTCAGCTTTGCCTGTGTTCAAACTGCTTATAATACTGAAACATTCACATGGTTTCAGCTCATAGTAAGGTCTCAAAGGCACATTGAGTAGTGCCTTTGTACCCTTCATCACTCCATAACTGTGAGAGTTGTTCTTGAAAAGATTGAAAGTTCAGGGAAATGTTCCACAGCCACTGTCCAATTCGTTGACTGTATCATACCTTAAAAAAATAGTTTAATGACAGTGCAATCTAGCCCCCCCCCTTCAGCTGACACAAGCTACGTGCGTAGGCCAAGCACTGTCGCGAATGTGCTGTAAAACACATCTGTGCCAGCGCTTCTGGCACAGGGCCCTCACAAGCAGTTGCATCGGCCCTGCAGTGCTGGAGCATGCCTGGGGTAAGCCGATCCTGCGCCAGCCAAGTTGGTGGTTGGGGGCTATTACCCCAGCTTCACTGGCTGGCGAAAGGGTTATTCTGGGGGGGGGGAGGCAGGACGGAGGGCAGAACTGGGCAGGGGAAGGCATTCCAGCAGTCGGAGCAGTCAGGGAGGAGGCATCCAAACCCCCGGCCCATGTGGCCCTGATTCGAGCTGCGTGGCATGCAGGAACTTGCGCCTGATATATAGTAGGCACAGATCTGAGCAGCCCCATAGGGAATAGTCCCATGCTCTTACACCCTGGATACAGTGCAGGTGAGGACTGTGCCCTGAGTCACATATGCTAAAGGAGTTACTTTTAAGTAACTGCATAATGATTCTTTTTGTGATGGGAATTACGGGCCATGAGGATGCCAGCTGCTCCTATTTTTTATGAATTGTTTGTATAAGTAAAATGCAATTTAAATAATAAAATAAACTTAATATAAATGAAAACTTTTTGCATTTTTTTGTGAAGGCCAATTTGTGCCCCTGAAAAGAGTTCAAGAACAGTTCCTTTCAAATATGATGTTTCAGAAAAATGGAAACCACACAGGTTTCCAGACCAATAGAAGGTTTGATTTATATTAAAGCATTCATAACCAGATTTTTAAAAATGCAGCAATGTTTTGGCAGACTTGTTCCAAAAAGTAACATTGTTGTGTAGGATAATAAGGGGCTATACTGACTATCTTTCAATAGTTAATGGATACCTAATCATATCACTTTAATTATACTGTATCCTAAACACATCTCCCATCAAGACAATGATTCAATGGAACACCTGTAATTTGCAAGGCTGAACAATGGCAACCTAAAATAATAGCGTTTCCTGAAAGAGGGGACCAGGTCCATTCAGACATCCTTCTCCATGTCTCCAATGAAAACATGGCGGGGGAACCCTACTCCTAATTTCACTGTGGCTACCAGAGCCCATTGCCTGACCTTTAGGCATTCAGTGGAGCTATATGTGATGGACCCCTATTCAGGTAAACCTTTTGTGCCCATAGGAACCTCCTAAATGCATTCAACCCAATAAGTTGATGTTGGGAGCATGGCCACCACGTCTGTGCTGAAATCCAAGGTGTCACCAGCAGGTGCAACTCAGTGACTGTGTAGAAGGAAGGAATAAATTTCTATAATACTATAACAAAGAACTGAACTGCTAAGTCATTTTTCTGATTACTTGAAAAGGCTTTGAAATAAGCTGCAATTATACTACCATCTACTAAACCAAACCAAAATAAAAACTTATTTCAGCTCCCTTTAAAGAAAATGACCTTCTGGCTGTCAATTCCACTTTTCCCTCCTTATGCTTCATTTTAAAGTTTATTTTTGAAAAAGTAACAGTCATCACCATTTGGGGATGAATGCCCAATAGACTGAAATCTTCTAACCAGTCTTCAGCTTACTAGTAAAGGCCAGAATCAACAGCTTGCAACAATTTCAGAAGTAGCATAAAGGGAGCTTCAGGGAGCTTTCTGAAAAATCTTCATAGTTAACTAAGATAACTAGCGCATTCATACAAATGGAAATGAGAGCAGATAATGGCGTATTTGAAAAGTGCAGCAGTTTGATTCTTCAGGTAGGGATCAAGGATTTGGAAGGACAAGATTGGGCACAAATTGTCTATACACATGTGGTTAGAAATAGGGAGGAGAACAGATTGGATAATTGGAAGATTTTAAGATTGTATCTAAAACTGTGACCTATTTCTAGAGCATATAAAGTACTTTGATAAAGCTAATCTAGCCTCTGTGAGAAAATTGACTAGTGTTTATGTATTGCACCTGAAGACAATATTCTGGTCTACCCAGGGGAAATTTCCCTCCTCTTCCTTCCACTTCTATTAAAGTAATAGGATATTATGCTGCTTTTTTCCCCTGCCATGTTCAATACATTTCAGTGTTAGACCAGACACTTTCCATGTAGCCTCGCGGTTAACGTTGACCTGCAAATGACTTGAGAACATGTGTTCTGCTAATGCACCTCACTCCATGAAAATTATGGTATTAAATCTCAATAAATGCTTAATTTGCTCTATCTGTGTTGCGCATATCTCCAAGCATATCGGCTTACAAGGATCTGGCACGAAATGACCCCCCCCCTCCTGCTGCAAACGCTTCCTGTGAGCTTATGGATTGGACTCCCATCTGCTGATGTTTCTGTTGTTATATAGCTTTTGTGAATAAAGAGAGCTGTCATAATCCCGCAAGTTTCCCAAGGTTCTCATTTTTACACTTTCGCCAGCTGTTGAGCACAAAATGGTTATTCACATGAATCGTTGGCATCCAAGGAGTTAACTTGCAGATTCCCAAAGACCTTTGAAGCAAGCAAGCAAGGAAGTAAAAAAACAAAGTACTGTTCTCTAAATTGGAAATCAGATCTGGAACAACCTACTGTACAAATGGGGCATAGAAAAGGTTTGGGCAAAGCCCTAAAATTCTGCGCTACTTGGCACGTTACCAATTCTTATCTAATGTTTACAGACATCTGGGATTGGGAGCAGACCAGCCGAACAAGGACTTTCCTATGAGTAAGAAGCAAAACAGATGGCAGGTGGGGAGTGGGACTGTTGGTATGATGTCATAGCAAGAGTGTTGGGCTTACCTTGGTTAGACCCAGTTCAAATCTTTACTCAGCAACAAAGGCTACAGGCTAACATTGGGCTACTTGCTATCCCTTAGCCTAACCTAACCTAACTCACAGGGTTGGTGTGAGGATTAAGTGATCTATCACGTCTGTGGGAAAAGGATACAAAAATAGAGTAGTCATCATTGTGTAAAAACTCATTTACTTTTAAAAGGACGTTATAGCCTCCCTTTCCATACCCATCATAGTCGAGATGAACTGAGACAACCCACTTCAAATGCTGCACAAAAAAAGACAGAAACATTATCTTTTCCTGCTTTGTCTCCAAGGTGGAACACCCTCTATTATAGACAAAGGAAAAAGTATATTGGTGCCTATTGTAGACTGCTGCCGAGACACCCTGACCTGCCAACAGGTGCATTTGTGCAAAATGCTAGTGGTGCTCACTTTGGGACAACGCACATCCTACAGAATAGTCACTCAGCATTGTGATATTGAGCCTGTATACCATGACCCAAATCCAGTATGATACAGTGCAGGGTTAATCTGTCACAGCAAAACTGTGGCACCTTCAAACATTAGCAAATGCATTCTAAAATGAGCTTTCCTAGATTACGGCTGATAAAGCAGGCTACTGGAGCTCAAAGGTTACAGCATGCAAAGTTGATGCTGTAACAGATGTGTTAGCTGCAGAACTAGAATGACAAACTCTGCTCCTCTTACGGAGCCAGACTTAGAGCCAGACTTTCTCATGTTCTATAGGAGGGAAAATGGCACCTTAATGAAAATTGCAACTGTGTTCTGGAATCAACATGCTCACCAAGATTGCATAACTACAACTACACTTTTGTAAAGAATTTGAAGTTCTTCATGCCAAGTGATCAATACTAAAAGAGCTGCAATCCTAATCAACTTTCCAATACTGACATAGCTCTGCCAATGGGGCATGTGCTGCATCCTGCAGTTGGGGGGCAGTCTTGGAGGCCTCCTCAAGGTAAGGGAATGTTTGTTCCCTTACCTTGGAGCTGCATTGCCCTTAGCCTGGTGCTGGAAAGTTTAGGATTGCACTCTTAGTAGCAGAGGACATGCTTTACATGTAGATTAAATTCCAGATTAAATCCCTGACAACTCCAGATAGGACTGAACCTTGCAGAGTTGCTGCCCATCTATGTTGACAGTATTGACCGAGGTGCATCATTTATCTGGTCCAGCTTCCTCTGATGTCTGATCCTATGTAGACTTGCACTAAATGAAAACAGTTGGGATATGCAAGGATGCACTTCCTTGTCATAGAAGCTTCCCTAGCTTTAGTTTGCTAGCTTTAGTGGGGAGACTGATAACTTCACAAATGGTTTCACTTTGTGTCATAAATGAATGGACTAGTGGTTAAAAATATGAACTCATATGATTGACTCACATAAAAATGTAAACTCAGAAGGAACTCATATGATTGGCATCTGGATTTAAAAATCGGATTAAGCTGTATTAGTGTTTTAAAAATGTATTTCTAGAATTGATACATGTTTGTTTTCTAAATGCTTCTCTTCATGGCGTTAAGCTTCCACCCACACTGATGCCACATTGGGCACTGCCAACAGTAGCAAGGATTAACAGTTGGCCTAGTCAGGTGCGCCATCTGCGTGTAGGGTTTTGACCAGTGCTCCACTTGGCTGATTACTGTGATATGTATGTGATGTGTTCTCTATTTAACAAACATGTCAAAGTAGTAATTGGGTTGCAGTAGTAATTGGGTTGCAGTAATTGGACTGCAAGAGGAATGGACATGGTCACCTGGTACAGGAACTAATAAAGAAACCTGGTGCAGGAACTAGTAAAGAAACATGTTGGCTGAGAACTGCATCCCAGCATCTGTTGGGACATTGTGAGAGACGACTCTCAGGCCATGTGCAGTGACGTGGGTCAGATAAATGTCTTAGATGTGGCCAGGACATGCATTTGTGTATTGCCAATAAAAATCCATGTCATAAATATGCCTTGATACTTGACTAGTCCATGACCAACACTTTTATTTGAAAATACCAAATGATCCATGCATTGTTCAACAGTTGTACAGAATGTTAGGGATTTTCCCCCTCCCTTTATGCTTTGAAGATGATGCGTAAGAATTGCAAGCAAGCAACTCACCTCGCAGGTGCAAATTTAGGTAAGGACCTAATTCGGAGCACAATCCTAAACTGTGCTGGCAGGCCAGCGGGCCTGTGCCGTATCCAGCTCAGCTTTGGAGCAGGCTGGAGCCTCCACGGGGTAGGCACCAGCCAGCCCTATGGGCTACTCTGATCTGTGCCTGCTGTATAGCAGACACAGATCCATGTTCCCCTTGCAGTGCAGGAACTGGGGTTTGGATGCAACCTAGCAGCCTAACCATGGCTTGCGTTGGCCCTATGGACACCTTGAATGGCACCCTCAGTTTCAGAGGATGCTAAGAATAATGAATGGCTGTTTTTCGTTCGTTTGTAGAGCAGCTTATCTATGAGATCTAGGGCAATAGTTTAGAAGCCTTACTGATCAAAGCACCAAGTCTTTGGAAGACATGCTTTAAAAGTGCTAACAGTATATTACCCTAGAATGAAAAATTTTCAGTTCCAAACAGAGTTGTCAATTACAAGCTCAGGTTGGTACAGAATCTGAGATGAGGAAACAGCAACAAACATGTAACACAAAGATAAAAGCTCCCAACGACACTGATCAGCAGAATAATAAAACTTCCATAAGCAGATCTCTGTTTATCTCGCATGTGAAATATCCAGAAGTTATGCTAGTAGGAAACCTGACAGATCTTCCTGCACAATTTATTATTTGGACATGCTTCCTTCCTTTTCTGCAAGTAAAAATTTACATAGTCAGATATACAGTCCTGACTTACCTCAATGAAAAACCAATCCGCTGTGGAATGCAGCAGTGTGAGATAAGCCAGAGAAAGAAGATGGCCAGCTATTAGCATAGGATGCCCAGAGCGTTCATGAAATAGGTAAGCTTGCCTGAATTGCTGCCAACCCCTTAGTTAACTAAAGGCAGCGCAACAATCTGCTGATTTCTAAGCACAATGGTTTTCAGATCTAGCACTAGAGAAAGACTAAAGAAAGCAGTCATTAGACAGAGAAAGAGAACGAAGTCTGAATCTTGTTTGGTTACCCACCACATTCCAAAGTTTGATAGCTAATGAAACATACCTACATATACTGTAACATTAACTTCTCAATTTGGGGAAAAATAGGATTGGCTTCTTTTAAAAGATGGTTGGTAAAGAATGATGTCCCTTTCATGGATCACTGCCTTGTCGTGGCGAAGGGGCTTGAGTAGCTCAATGAAGCTGTGAGCTATGCCATGTAGGGCTACCCAAGATGGACAGGTCACAGCAGAGAGTTCTGACTAAATGTGGTCCGCTGGAGAAGGAAGTGGCATCCCACTCCAGTACTCTTGCCAAGAAAACCCCATGGATTACAGAACAAAAAGGCTAAACGATATGACACTGGAAGATGAGACCCTCAGGTCGGAAGGTGTCCATTATGCTACTGGGGAAGAGCAGAACACGAGTACTAGTAGCTCCAGAAAGAGTGAAGTAGCTGGGCCAAAACTGAAAGGAAGCTCAGCTGTGGATGTGTCTGGAAGTGAAAAGAAAGTGCGATGCTGCAAAGAACAATACTACATAGGAACCTGGAACGTCAGATCTATGAATCAAGGCAAGCTAGATGTGGTCAAACGTGAGATGTCAAGGCTGAACATCGACATCCTGGGAGTTAGTGAACTAAAGTGGACAGGAATGGGAGAATTTAATTCAGATGACCATTATATTTGCTACTGTGGGCAGGAATCCCTTAGAAGAAATGGAGTAGCCTTCATAGTGAACAAGAGAGTGAGAACAGCAGTACTGGGGTATAACCTCAAAAATGATAGAATGATTTCCATTAGGATCCAAGGCAAACCTTTCAACATCACAGTAATCCAAGTCTACGCCCCAACCACTGGTGCTGATGAGGAAGAAGTTGACCGCTTCTATGAAGACCTAGAACAGCTTCTAGAATTGACACCCAAAAAAGATGTCCTTCTCATCATAGGGGATTGGAATGCTAAAGTAGGCAGTCAAGAGGTAAGAGGAATAACAGGCAAGTTTGGTCTTGGAGCACAAAATGAAGCAGGGCAAAGACTGATAGAGTTCTGTCAGGAGAACACATTAGTCATAGCAAACACCCTTTTCCAGCAACACAAGCGGCGACTGTACACATGGACTTCACCAGATGGTCTACATCGAAATCAGATTGATTACATTCTTTGCAGCCAAAGATGGAAAAGTTCCATACAGGCAGTCAAAACAAGACCTGGAGCTGACTGTGGCTCAGATCATCAGCTTCTTCTTGCCAAATTCAGGCTTAAACTGAAAAAAGTAGGGAAAACCGCTAGGCCCTCCACGTATGACCTAAATCAGATCCCCTACGAATATACAGTGGAGGTGACAAATAGATTTAGGGGCTTAGATTTGGTAGACAGAGTGCCTGAAGAACTTTGGACGGAGGTCTGTAACATTGTACAGGAGGCAGCAACTAAAACCATCCCAAAGAGGAAGAAATGCAAGAAGGCAAAGTGGCTGTCTGACGAGGCTTTACAAATAGCTGAGGAAAGGAGAGAAGCCAAAAGCAAGGGAGAAAGGAAAAGATATACCCAACTGAATGCAGATTTCCAGAGAACAGCAAGGAGAGATAGGAAGGCCTTTCTAAACGAGCAATGCAAAGAAATAGAGGAAAACAACAGAATGGGGAGGACTAGAGATCTTTTCAAGAAAATTGGAGATGTCAAAGGACAATTTCATGCTAAGGTAGGCACAATAAAGGACAAAAATGGCAAGGACCTAACAGAAGCAGATGAGATTCAGAAGAGGTGGCAGGAATACACAGAGGAACTCTATAAGGCCGATCTAAATGTTCCTGATAACCACAGTGGTACAGTCACTGAGCTCGAACCTGACATCCTGGAGAGTGAAGTCAAGTGGGCTTTAGAAAGCCTCACTAACAACAAAGCTAGTGGAGGTGACAGCATTCCAGCGGAATTACTCAAAATCTTAAAAGATGATGCTGTCCAAGTGCTGCTCTCCATATGCCAGCAAATTTGGAAAACCCAACAGTGGCCACAAGACTGGAAAAGATCAGTTTACATTCCAATCTCAAAGAAGGGCAATGCCAAAGATTGCTCGAATTACCGCACCATTGCACTCATTTCACATGCTAGCAAGGTCATGCTCAAAATCCTACAAGCTCGGCTTCAGCAGTATGTGAATCGAGAACTACCAGATGTACAAGCTGGTTTCCGAAGAGGCAGAGGAACTAGAGATCAAATTGCCAACCTTCGCTGGATCATGGAGAAAGCAAGAGAGTTCCAGAAAAACATCTACCTCTGCTTCATTGATTATGCTAAAGCCTTTGATTGTGTGGATCACAACAAACTGTGGCAAGTTCTTGAAGAGATGGGAGTTCCAGACCACCTGATCTGCCTTCTGAGAAACCTTTATGCGGGTCAGGAAGCAACAGTTAGAACTGGACATGGAACAACCGACTGGTTTAAAATTGGGAAAGGAGTACGACAAGGCTGTATATTGTCACCCTGCTTATTTAACTTATACGCAGAGTACATCATGAGGAAGGCAGGGCTGGATGACTCACAAGCTGGAATCAAGATTGCTGGGAGAAACATCAACAACCTCAGATATGCAGACGATACCACTCTACTGGCAGAAAGTGAGGAAGACCTAAAGAACCTTTTGATGAGGGTGAAAGAGGAAAGTGCCAAAATTGGCTTGAAGCTCAACATTAAAAAGACTAAGATCATGGCAACCACTCCCATCACTTCCTGGCAAATAGGAGGGGAAGAAATGGAAGCAGTGACAGACTTTATTTTCCTGGGCTCCAAGATCACCGCAGATGGTGACTGCAGCCATGAAATTAAAAGACGTTTACTTCTTGGGAAGAAAGCTATGGTGAACC
This sequence comes from Lerista edwardsae, assembly GCA_029204185.1. Classification (NCBI taxonomy): domain Eukaryota; kingdom Metazoa; phylum Chordata; class Lepidosauria; order Squamata; family Scincidae; genus Lerista; species Lerista edwardsae. Next base: position 14,861,074 of record JAJKFI010000021.1, on the reverse strand, counting down.
TAGATAGCTTAATCAAAAGCCGAGACATCACCCTGCCAACAAAGGTTCGCCTAGTCAAAGCGATGGTTTTCCCAGTAGCCATGTATGGCTGTGAGAGCTGGACCATAAGAAAGGCAGAGCGTCGAAGAATCGATGCTTTTGAATTATGGTGTTGGAGAAGACTCTTGAGAGTCCCCTGGACTGCAAAGAGATCCAATCGGTCAATTCTCCAGGAAGTCAAGCCTGATTGCTCCCTGGAAGGACAAATGCTGAAGCTGAAGCTCCAATACTTTGGCCACCTGATGAGAAGAGAGGACTCTTTAGAAAAGACCCTCATGCTGGGAAAGATTGAAGGCAAAAGGAGAAGGGGGCGACAGAGGATGAGATGGTTAGATAGTGTCACCGAAGCAATGAATATGAAATTGGGCGAACTCAGGAAGCTAGTGGAGGACAGGGAGGCCTGGCGTGCTGTGGTCCATGGGGTCGCGAAGAGTCGGACACGACTTAGCGACTGAACAACAACAACAACAACAACAAAGAATGATGTGAAAGTTCCAAGAATTATATAATGCTGGGTCGGAACCTGTGGCTGAGGAACCAGTTTTATATAAATGTTTGCTTTTATTTATTTATTTTTTACATTTATGTACAGGATCATGCATTGCAAATTAACTCTGAAAGTCTTGTCCAGTTCTCATGTTTTTCGTTGACATGTTTCCTCTTTGAAATAAGAGGAAAGAATAAATCACACTTTTTAAGGGAATCAATTGTATTAAAATATGAATGTGTTAACTTTCCTTTATCTTAAAATTATGTCTCTTAGAATTTGTTTACTTTCACAAGAACAAACTTCAGAGTCTTATTCCCTCCTGTTTAAAAAAAATGAAAGATCCAATTTATGAACAGTTTACTATGTACAGAGAGAAATTAAAGTCATTCAATATTTTAAATCCTGTGCTTTGTCCCAAATAAATCAGAGAAAGACTCGGGGCACAGGAAAGGAACAGACAGTCTGGCAGGCCTGCGCTAACACAAATTAGGACTGCTCTGGAGCTCACCATGGGGCAAGAGTATTGTCCCTTGCCCGAGGGTAAGCCCTAGCAGGGTCAAGTTTGAAGACAGATAATGCTGTAGTTGAGCTTTTTTTGCCACAGAGTTGAAGGCCGTTTGAAAGATGTATCACAGTTTAGGATATGTATGTAACATTCCTCTTTTCCTTCTAAAAATTGTGAACTTTTCCAGCTTTGTCATCTGACTCATACATAACTTAGTTCAACCATTACAGAAAGTTTGTCATTGTGGGAGAAAATTTTTTTTTTATATTTACTGGATCATGCGGTGCCAATTAACTCCGAAAGTCTTGTCCAGTTCTCATGTTTTGCAATTATAGCTATCAGAGATAAAGCATGTTAGATTCCTCTATTGTCCTGGAACAATTACATTAAAAGAGGGAAAGAGAAGTCACAGGTGTGACTCAGTATCCATGGATTTGGTATCCATGGTTTCATTTATCCACAAATACCATTAAATAAGCATGACGCTTATTAAAAAGAGCAAAACCACTAATGTTCCCCTATCTTTAAAAAGCTGTCACCAGTATCCATGGTTTCAGATATCCATGGGGGCAGGGGGTATGGAACGGCACCCCAGTAGATACCAAGGCATGCATATATTAGGATGCTCTGAATTCAAAGCATCAATTTCAAAGTGCACGATGCTGGAAAAATGAATTCCTTGTGCATAAAATCCATGGTGGAAGGAATAGAGGCACTGATGTTTTAAATATGTCACCTAGCTAGGAAACTAGAATGTTGTTTTTTTTAAATTGAACTATTCATGGTGATCCTATTCTTCTAGTGACAGAAACAGGCATAGTACTTGTCAAGCTTGTACGATTAAGCTTTGCAGTTCAGAAATGTTGAACAATGTTGTAACTTCTGAATGTTTCCATTAGAATGTGAGCATGAATGTATCTTGCAGGTGCCTATCTGAATTTTGCCAGAATCACCCCCACAGAGGTTACAGCCAGGAGTCTCCTCTAGCTTGGATCCTAGGCCACTAACCCTTCACTTGTTACATTTATTTCCTAAAAAGCTCCCTCTGGCTTGTCTGCTTGACACGTTCCTGACCGACCTTGCAGAGAAGTATCTGCCTTCAACTATAAGCATCTGGTTTTCATACTTAGAAAATGATTGCAAAATAGATATTTCACAAACTTCGTATCCAAGCAAAATAACAGTCTAGCCCATAACCATATAATCAATACCAGCCTGAAGGAAGCTAGGCTTCAGGAGACATCCTAGCCACTACCCAGCAATGGTAAATATCTGAAAGAATACAACAGGATTTGTTGGGGCTTCCATTTGGGGCATGTGGTGTGAGGGTGGCACGTGAGACAGAATCGCCCACCACTATCTTCCAAAAATCGCTGCGGACTAACCTAGTGATTGTGTTGCCGAAAATCGGCTTAAAATGGTTTCTATCGCGGGGAAAGCATTTAAAAAGGCAAACAACCAAATGAGAGAGTATGAGGATCATATTTATTACATCTGCACAGGTGGTCCAATCTCCCTGGAAAGGCAGGGAAAAAGGCAAAAAAAATACAGATTGCAAGCATTTTTATACCCCCCCCTTCCTCCAAGCTGCTGCTTGGTGGAAAATTACTACACAGGGGCTGGTACATGAGAAGCTCTGTGTTAATTGGGCCTTGAGAATATGCTGTGACCATTCTGATAAGGAAGGAAAGAGGCTCTGCTGGCTTGAACTGGTTCTCTATCTATTATGAGGGCTAGCAGCCCTGGATGAAAACAATGAAAGCAAAGAGAGAAAACAGTTACATACTTTAGCAACTTTAGACCAGAGACTTTAAGCAAAAGACTCAAGATGGCTGTGCTTTGGTTCGACAGCAACAATTGTGCCTGCGTTCCAACCACTTACTCAGGTGCAAGCAGGTAGAACACATGCGAAATCACTGGATTAGGCTGCAGCGATTTTTGGAGGAAGCTGATGGAGCAGTTCTGCCTCACCTGCCGCCCCCGCACCACACGTCCCTGGCTTCTACAGGACCCAGAAATGCAATGAACGTCACTCTCTGATCTATTTGTCCTGAATGCCATCTCCAAGGACTGTTGGAAGTTTCTTATTGGTGATGGGGGGGGGAGCAGAGTGGAGTAAGCAGCAGAGTGTTCCCCCTTAGATAGGGTTACCAGATCCAAACTGGGACAGAGTGCCTACACCTTTAACCATGGTATAAAATTTGGAATTTGGGCAGGTGCAGCTCATCACAGAGGGGTTTAAAAAGCTGCACCTACCAAAATTCCCTCTTCCATACAAAGGTATAGGCACTCTGTCCCAGTTTGGATCTGGTAACCCTACCCTTAGATTAATTACCTCACAGGAATCTCCCTCACCCAGGCTGACTGCTATTAATAAAAGAAAACACACATGGGGCAGAGGCTTGATAAAGAAGCAAAAAAGAAAGCTTTACTTATAGTTCCAACAAATACATAACTAAAGCTTCTGATTAGAATCAGAAGGATAACTAACACTTGAACAAAGCGAGGCCCTGGAGCTGCATCACTGTGAAACAGAGGTGGGCCTAAGACGGCTGAGGCATCTGTGAGGCAAAGAGAATAAGGCCGAGGCTGCACCCCCCCCCCCACAGAAACCACAGAGAGGACAGGCAAGAAGGTCTGAGTTTCAGGCATAGAGGAAAGATCAGTAGAGGCGGCATGCTTTAAGAATCAATAGGAACGAATAAATTTGAGGCCAGGGGGCGGGCTTAGCAGCCATGTTGGCGTACTCAAAACATTGCTCATTCCAAGCATTTCAGATTGCTTTTCTGGTACTGTTAAGGACTGAATAATTTACTCCTGAAATAAAAACTCACGAAAATAACGTGTGATCATGTAGAAACATCAGTGGTAACCATATTATGAGTTAATATGCAATTCCAAGGTTTAATTCCGCATAATTATATTACTGAACACACTGGACGAAATGCTACTTGCTGTCTATTTAAACTCGGATTGCACTGTTTTGACAGAGTTATTTTTTGAAATCTACACAAGCAGAAATAAAGTGTGAACGGGAAGGAAAGAAAAAAAGGGGAGGGTGGGCAAAAATTAGATAAATATGTAGGAAAATTACATTAAAATCTCTTCATAACACAAGTAGTTGTCAATAGGAGAGTAATTCTTTTTTACTTCTAGACTATTAAGAGTTTTTCTTAAACTTCTACACTCACCCCCCCCTCCATAAAACAAATTCTGTTAATGTTCAGAATTTCAAAAATATTACAGTAGAAAATGGAAGATGGGAAAAAAGTGTAAACGGGAAGGGGGAAAACGGAGGGGGGAAATATATATATATATATATATATATAACCTTCTAGACCATTAACAGTGGGTGTCAGAAAATGGTGAATAAGACTGCTAGGAACAACGAGAAATTACACAGCTTCAAAAAAAATGTACTCACTGAATGGTCGTTTTATTGAACCGATGTAATGTGAATACATGAAACTTTCCGTGGAAATTAAATCCCATTTTTCGTTCAGCGATTCGCACACCCGTATGCAGAACACGCAGGCATGCTTAAAGAGGTTGAAATTAACTTTTACAAATGTGCAGGGAGATTTTTATTCGTGAATTCGCGGCAATCGACCTCCTTGGCGGGAAAGATATGAGTCAGCCATATTTGTATACCCATGGCTTCAAGAACAGGTCCTCACGCCGCCTCTAGTGATCTTTCCTCTATGGTTTCAGGACATCACAACTCGGCTCCCTTCAGACACCAGACTGCCCCCTTTAGACAGCAGATGGAGTTGTACTATCTCCAACAAGGACTACATTATAAAATTTGTAGGATTTTCCCAAGAAAAGGGAAAGCATGCCAAAAAAGGTCTTTTCTTTTGGTGGCTATTCAGCACAATCATCTGCAAAAATAGCAAGGAGAGGGAAGGAAAAAAGACAGTTTATGTGAGATTTGAATTATAGTAATTGTGCAGAATGTTACCTTGATATATTATCTTTCTCAGCATTGTGTCTTCTGGGCTTGATTTCTTCTTATTATTATTATTCTTTAGGATCTGTTTGCCCAGAAGACACAGATTCCTATGGGGGTGTGGGGAAAGGAGCGTTTTAACATCTTCTGTAATGTTTGTTTTGGTTCAGTTTGTTTTGGTTCGTATTCTCTTAGGAAAGCTGGAGGCAGATTTATTGAACAAAAATTGGCTGGAAACCTCTTTTCAGTCTCCTTCCTTCCGTACTCCTTCTTCCAACTTTCCAGATGGGGTTTCCCAAAAGCAGATATTATTTTGGTGCTAAGTAACCATACCTTTACAAACTGGTTGTGGCATAGCACCTGAGAGAATCTGAAATCAGCCATAGAAGAGTAACCAGTTGGCTGTTTACATTTTTCCTATATTAGGAGGGTACCCTGCTCTCTCAAGCAGCACAATCCTAGGTGTTTATGTAGAAGATTTGCTCTCAGACAAATTTAATGGGTATAGGATTGCAGCCTGAGCAAATTGAAGTTCATCTTGTGTATGCCTGGAACATTTCACAAATAGCAAAACAAGCTGCATTTTGATTGTGGTCCCAGAGATCACAAGGGCTGTGTATGTGTTGCTATTCAGGCTGACATGAAATCACTTCTGCATGGATTTAAGAGGCCTTGAAAATTCCGGGCAGCCCAGCCCTGAGCTATTGCTGCCAAAGGCTCCACGGAGGAAAGGCAGGTGATGGGTCTCCCCATCTTTGCACTGGCTATTTTGCCAGTGCAGAGGCGAGGGCCTCCGTGTCAGGCCGCGCGGCCCAACATGGAGGTTGAGATCCGGTGGTGAAGGTAGTCACCAGTCCCACCACCTTCTTCCCCTTCTCCCCGCCTAGGAATGCCCTCCTGCTCTGCCCGGAAAGTGCACAATGCCAGTACACTTACACTCGCTGCCAGTACACTCGCTGGCTTGCATTGCCTCCTCTGGGCAGTATGGGGCTGGCAATGGCCTGGCACCAGCGGTAAGGCTTTCCTGGCCTTCACTGGCTGTGAAGGCACTTTATGGCACCTTTGTGACAGAGACATGGCCTGTACACTTATACTGCCTGCATTGAGCCTGATAGGATCGATATGAGGTGAAACAATCTGAAACAAAAGAATTTATACTTTTCTCATGGAAGTAACCTAAGTAAATAAAAGCTGTGGTGAGGCTTGAGGTTGTAATCATAGATGTGCAGTGGTCAGTCTGTTGTGATGCAAAATTTTGCATGTGCCCAAACTCTCTCTGTTTTTAATTAATTCTTTGCATGTTTCAGATTTGACCTCTGGCAGTAAGAAAGGTTTCAGGCTTCAGCTCTGTTGAACTTCTTCAACAGAAATTAAGCTCTGGGTTGATAGATAGCAAGGAATACAGAAAGTTATCGCATCCCCCATTGTTTACATTGGGCAAGGTGAGTTTAAACCAAAATGTCAGGAATAAACAGAGTACTTGGCATTTTTTTAACGTGTGGAAAAAAAGTTTGTGGAGCATGTATTCTCCTGTGTACAGCCAAGGGCCCCTTTGCTGCACTAATTTCCAGCAGGTACATATGTTAGCAAGGATTTAATGGCAATGCAAAACTGGCAAATGGCAATGCAGAACTCACAGCACCTGATCAAAGCCCTCTGACTTCCTCCTATAATAAGTTTCATCTTTGTTTATGCGCCTTATTAGTGATTCAGTCACTAGAGGAGCTATCATTAGCTTGGCTACATGCCTTTAATTTTCTGGACCTTGACAATTAGTCTAGATTTGTAAATAAGACCCATAAAGACCTGTGCAAAAAATACACACACACTTAAATATATGTAGTCTTATATTTGGGTGGGTGGTTCATCCATGTCTGGGCAAGCAATAAGGGTGCAATCCTAACCTGGAGTTAGGTCGGCACAGTTAGGGCAGCAAAGTTTGGCTGGCATAAGGGCCACATGTAAAGCGCATTTGGACCACTCTCTGAGTCAAGGAGGATGGTGCATGCCTGCGTGCTGGCCTCTCTGACTCCGAGAGTGTTCCATACATACTTTACAGTGTCCCTTGTGCCAATCAAACTTTGCTGGCCTAACTGTGCTGGCCTAACTCCTGGACTGCAGTTGATGCAATCCAAGAATGTTTGCATTCCAGGAGTGTCATTGATTACATCACAATTACGGCACTTCCTGCTTGATGATGCAACTTCCAGCCATGATATCAATTCCAGTGGGTCCCAACACGAGTGTGATTCTAAAAAGTGGGTCCCAGTGCAAAAAGGTTTGAGAACCACTAGTATATTCTGTATATTCTGACTGCTGGCATCTTTGTTTTACTTAAAATGCGTCTTTGAAAAGCAATGCAGCTCCCTGTTTCCACCATTACGAGCAACAAAGAGGAAACAAGCGACACATTTCTCAAATGCATAGCAATTTTCCATATTTCAGCACTTAGAAATTGAGTTAGGTTTAAAAGGGGTTATAAGTTCTGTGCTTTGCCTTTTGACTGGTTGCTGCTCATTTCAACTGCTGAGCTGTGGTAACCTAGGAAACTGAACTCAGATAGAGTTGATTGACGGCACTGTCAGATCACTTATCCTACCGAACTGTGAACCTGTCAGACCGTTCAGATTAGGCAGCCCTACCCAGCTACCATTTGAATGGGAGGACATTTGTGAAACCAGTAAGTGATAAATCTCCTCCTTTGCCCAGTTGATAGTCAACAAGGAGCTACCGTGGTGCTCTGCTTATCTGACTTGCTGGCTGACACTTGAGCCTGTCTGGTGCCATTCAGATTTGTAGTCCTGACCTTTCAGTTCCTATTTATTCTGTCAGTCCTACTTAGTCTGTGAGTCCTCAGGGCCGGATCAGTTTCATTTTTCTGTTGTATGCCACACTTAGCACACTTTTAGCACTAAGCAGGAGCCACTTGAGTAGCCACTTGAATTGGTGGCAAACCAACCATCCCTGCTAGAATGCACCCCCGTGAAATAGAGTGGTATGCACCTTACCCTCCTCCTAGCCCACCTGACTTAGGAAAGCAGCCAGCTGGCAAGGGGGAGGCAAGGTGAGGTGCAATGTGGTCTACACAGTCTGGAGGCCACACTTACCGCCACCCCTTGATTTCTGACCAGTGGTGTAGCTAAGGCATCTGCTACCAAGGGTCAAAGAAGATTTTGTAGACCCACCCCAATGAAATCAAATTTAATTAATAAAGTAAATAAAAAGTTTTCTGGTTAATTGGCTGTAGCTATTGATAGCATATTACAACACGGTTTGTTTCATTGCATTCTGCATTAAATAACCTTTCCAAAGATGTATAACATAATGGTATTCATACATACAATTTTGGCCACTAGTGTCAAGCCCAGCTTTTTGGCTCCATAAAGCTTGTTACCTGGTGCAATTGCCCCTCCCTGCACCCCTAACCTATGCCACTAGCTCTGGCTCCACCTCCTTCCTTTGCACTGTCCTGTTTGAAATAAGCAGGTTGAGTGCAGGCAGGCTCCCAAAAGCTTTAGTTCACCTTGCCTTGCCACTCATAGCCCATCTGATTGCCCACCTGATTGCTTCCCTATGCAGCCAGGTGGGCAAGAAGGAGGATGGGGTGGTAGTAGCAACAGCAGTCTTCTTCTCTTTCTCCTCTCCAGAAAAAGGTGGGCTACCACTGCCACGATCCTCTTCCCACTCACTCTTGGAAAGCAGGAAGCAGTTTGGAGAGCCAATTAAAGCAGCTTGGGGGTCAGCAAACAGTCACGGGAAGCTGGCTTACTCCTCGTTGGATTCTTCACCTCCAACTCACCCCTTGAAATAGCTACTCCAGTTGGTCCCATCACTGGCTGGGAGTAAAAGTTTTGCATAGGTGAGAAAAATGAACTAGAAACACAGTTGTTGTTGTGAAAGATGGCTTGAAAACATGTGAATATTAGACTTCTGTTTATTCTACTGTGACTGGCTGCAAGTCTCCAAGGATTAAAGCAGAAGTCTTGGCTCTACTACCAGTGGTTCTCAAACTTTTTAGCACCAGTACCCACTTTTTAGAATGACAATCTGCCTGGGACCCATCAGAAGTGATATCAAGGCCAAAGGTGCCATCATTGTGACCCCAGAGCCTGCTGCTTTCCTGAAAATGCAGCAATAAGTTGGGTTATTTCTTCCATTTTCTAATAGCAAAGTGAATCAGAAAGAGAAAAGCCCATTTACAGCCTCGACACAAGCAAAACAACCATACAGCCAGCATCCTAATTTCCCATATTTTCAATATGGCTGCTCTGGGTGCTTTGCGATGCACCGGAAATTGACTTGCAATTCACTGGTGGGTCCTGACCCACAGTTTGTTAACCACTGAAGTAGAGGATTAAATCTTCAGTATACAAAGCATGTAGGAAACACCAAGTAGCTCCAAGTAGCTATTTTGACTTGTTTTCTTGGAATGGATGGGAGGAGAAAGCATAGCTCAGGACAGTTGCTTCTTTGGCTTCTTCTGCTTTTCTTTCTGTGTATGAAGGAGGATGAAGGAGTGTGTTGCTCATAACATGTACTAGCCAGTATCGCAGGTAGCTGAATAACCACCGAATACTTAAGGTTCTGGAAGAACTGATATATCAATTGGGGGAAGAGTGACATTTTACTGGTGACAAAGTGAAGTTTCTTTTGCATCTGGCAAGCAATCCAAGCAATGGAAATTCTGTTTGGAAACCTCATCTAGGTCTTGCACAGGAACTGGGTATGAGTTCACCAGCCTAATGTGAAAAACACATTAGGCTTCCAGAAAGTCCATAACATAGATAGGATAGAAGCTGGGTAAATACTGGTAAAGGTTAGGTAAAGGTAAAGGTTTCCCCACGACCAAATGGTCTTGTCGTGACCGGTGCTCATCTCCATTTCTAAGCCGAAGAGCTCGTGTTTGTCCTAGGACAAGCTTCAGTGGTCATGTGGCCGGCATGACTATACGCCGAGGCGCACGGAACACCGTTACCTTCCCACTGAAGTGGTACCTATTTATCTACTCGCATTTTTACATGCTTTCAAACTGCTAGGTTGGCAGGAGCTGGGACAAGCGACGGAAGCTCACTCTGTTGCTTGGTCTCGAACTGCCAACCTTCCGGTCAGCAAGCTCAACAGTTCAGCAGTTTAACCCACAGTACCACCACATCCCACATAAATACTGTAGTAGTAAATATCAAATAGTAATTGAACATGTGTTTGTAACTTTTAGGGTACAATCCTAACCAACTTTCCAGCACTGGGGGAAAGGCAATGCGGCTCCGAGGTAGGGAACAAACATTCCCTTACCTCAAGGAGGCCTCCGTGACTGCCCCCCAACTGCAGGATGCAGCACCTGCCCCATTGGCACCACTATGTCACTGCTGGAAAGTTGGTTAAGATTGCACTCTAAGTTGGCTAGCTAATCAATTAAAAGCAAAATACGTGATCAACCAAGTGTCTTTGTGCATTGATTAATCTTGCTTTCGAGGTTGATTGTGGGATTTGTAAATGCAAACCACTGAATAATACAAGCCCAGAGTTGCTTTGTGTGGATTAATCAAAAATCTCATGGTGTCTTACAGGCAATATTGTACATCATTAGACTCGTGATAAATTGTCACCAGCTTGCAGTATTGCACTAAGGTTTCTTTTAATGTACCATGTAACACTTAAGCGCAGTTTTTTTCTCTTCTTATTTATAATGCTTTCTTCTCAGTAAATGTTCCACCATAGTAATTGCTAGTCTTTCAGACAATCCTTATTACAAACAAATTAAGTTATTTCAAGCCATGGTGCTTCTGGCATTGCACAGGTTGATATAAATCATGTTTAATGAGCATCCTTATTATTCAGTGTTTGCAACCAATGTAAATGGGAAGTAGACTGCCTGACTGTAATCAATGGTAGAAGAATATATTATCTGCCTATTAATAACAACTGTGCTTGGGTCTCATCTCAAAGGTCATTGATTGTGCTTCCTTTATGACACAGGGCTTTTCCTTATACCGAGTTAGACCAGAGGCTTATTTAGCTTGGCATAATCTTCTAAGTTAACTAGTAGCAGCTCTCCAGGATTTTGGAAAGGGATCTGTTCCAGGCCTATTGGTGATGCTGGGGACCAAATTTGGAATCTTCTGCAAGCACAGCATGTGCTCTGCCCCTGAATTTTAGGAGTTATAAATATCAGGAATTATTTTCTAGCAAATGTAAATAATCAGAACCATCTGAAATGGAGTCTAAGCACCCTACCCTTCTTAAATAATGTTCACAGGTATTCCTCAGATTTATTGTTTTTATTATTTATTTAATTTTTAAGATGTACTTTTTAAAAACAATGATATCCCACTCTTATGCTCCAGTACAGATTAATTTTAATCCTGATTTTTTTAAAGCAAGTTATAAAATTAGGGAACAATCAGTGGTGAAATTCAGCCACTTCTCACCAGTTCTGCAGAACTGGTTGCTAATTTATTGATATACAAAAAGTAGTGCCGTAGTAAGAAGCAGTACAAAGAAAGGAGGACATAGATCCGGTTGTTAATTTATTTGAATCCCACCACTGGGCACAATCCTAACCTGGAGTTAGGCTGGCAAAGTTAGGCCAGCAAAGTTTGACTGGCACAAGGGACACCATAAAGTATGTTTGGACCACTCTCGGAGTCAGGGAGGCAGCACACAGATGTGCACCGACTCCAAGAGTGGTCCAAATGCACTTTATGATAGCCCTCGTGCTGGTCTGTCTAACTGTACCGGGCTAACTCCAGGTTAGGATTGCTCTCTGAATCATTGGCTTTTAGTCATGATCTCAAATCTCCCCATTCAGAGGCACTGTACATCTGAACGTTAGTTGTTGGAGGAAGGAACTGGAGGCATGTAGCCTTTGCTGCTGGCTTGAGGGCTTCTTCCTAGTGACACTGGGTTGGCCCCTGGAAGAATTTTGGACTTGATGTGCCTTTAGTCTGTTTTTCCAGCAGGGCTTTCCTTCTTCTGTTCTTACGAAAAGGAAGGAATGAGCTGCACACAATTTGAAAAAGGGGAGCTGTCACTGGTGGGGGGAGCAAAAGCTGACTGGTTGCAGAGACAAGAAGTAAAATAAGATGCTCATGGCTCTTTGTTTTGCATCCAAAAATCTTATCAGACCAGATGCAGAATGAAATGTTGGCTGGGCTATAAATAATAAAACTTATCTTCTCATTAAGAGGGCTGCAATGCTGTAAGCCGGAATCCAAGCCAAATGTGTTACAAAACATAGTCTAGACAAGATGTTTCCATTTGTAGCTTTTTGCAGTGGATCATTTTTCCTTTCTTATCACTTTAGCTTTTTACCAAAGTGTTCATTAATAATAAAATTGATTGTTACATGTAAGAGCAAGCCGCTTTCATCAATTAGGCATCAGGTTTTAAATGGTGGGGTGTGGTTTTTTTCTGTCTTGGAATAGGAAACCTACACACACAAACACACTTGATGCTATGATTATGTTTTTTATGAACAAGAATGGCATATGGATACAGTGAATGCGTCTGCCCCATCACATATAATGTAGTCCTTGGAAGAGTCTCTTTCTCACACTATGTGTCACATTGAAGCTCCCAATCTAATTATTTTTCTCCGAAAAGGAGCCATGGCACTGATCCAATCTGGAGAATATGGGACATGGGGTGGGGAATGGGGAACATAGGGTGGGGAATGGGGCAGTCCAATCATTTTTTCCTATACTATAGACTCGTGACTTGTACCTTGCCTCCTTTCTTGTGCCACTGTCTCAAATCCCCTCTTCCCAGCTGCTTTTGAGGGAGTGAGTTGTTGGGAGGTCCAAACATAAAACCAAAACAATGTTTGCCTTCCACTTTATAACTTGACGACCGAGTTATTGAACATGTGAAACTGCCCTGAATGGAGTTAGACACTGACAGCAGCTCTCCAAGGTTTTCAGACAGAGGCCTTTCCCTTCAGCTGCTATGAATTGCATGCATGCAATACAAAGCATGTGTTCCTCATGCATGCAAAGCCTGTGTTCACCCACTTGTAAAGCTCAAATGGAATAGTCCACGCAGACCACCTTGGATGCAGGCGGCCTACAAACTTCATAAATGTGGAATCCGCATGGCCTTTTATTTTGTTTGGTTTAATAAGAAGAGATTTGACAAAACAAAACAAAAAGATAACTCTTCCCTTCTCTCATTTAAATATGCAGCAAGTAAAAGTACCTGAAATTGTCTCTTGTACATGTCCTATTTAGTTGACTTTCCCCAAATGGGCTGCATACTTGGGATATTGGCAAGGCTCACCAAACATTGCTCACCAACATTAGAAAAAGCAATTAAGAGCCCAGTCCTGGAACTGAGATGGACCGGTGCAAGTCGCTTATGCTGACCCAGGAATGTTGCAGGTGTGCCATAAAGTATGTTTGTACTTCCTTCTGAGTCGGCCAGATCAGAGGTCGAATCCAGCCTCTGCTGCACCAAAGCAAGGAGATTTATGCTGGCCAAGGGTGGCCAGCGCAGGGAGAAAGGGTGGTGGGAGAACGGAACAGGGGCATTTGGGAGCAAGGGAAGATGGGAGAAGTGCGGATCAAGGGTGGACCAATGGGTGGACTGGGTCCAAGGGGGCGTTGGGCTGACCTGAGGTGACTTATGCCAGATCCTAACCCCTCTCCTGACCAGCCCAGAGGGACACCAGGCTATGCAAATATGGCTAGCAATTTCACTGGTGCAAATCCAAGTAGCCCCCATAGGGGTGGCTGCTGTGTAACACAGAGTAAGGGGAAATAAATCCTCTTGCTCTAAGTTTCATGGCAGCCACCTCCAACTCTGCACTGGATACAGTGCAGGCCAGTTGACCTGCATATTCCAGACCAGGATAGGACTGGGCTGTAACATGCCCTGCCTGTAAAGTGGGAGTCTTTGTCAAGCTTTACTGCCATTCCTTGACCTCAGATTTGGTATCCACATATGGTACATGACATACAGTCAATTTAAGGATAGAAAACATTGGGAAGCCATGGAGTCTCATCCAATACTAGACTGTGCCAAGAAGTGAAAAAAAAAGACCAAGGAAAGAAACTGAGCCAGGTACTCTGGGCTTCTTTTGTTGTCTTAGCTCAGCTACATTGGCCTCAAATGAATGCAAGTGACTTCTGCCAGCTGAGCGTTTGCTCCTTGCACTCAGACAACCAGCTGTTTATGTCTCCAGCAGACACTGTAAAGCTTCAAGCGCTGTCATCCCCACCATTTAAATTTGATTCCCATACATAAATTGAAGCCATATTGCTTTGTTGTTCCCATAGCACAACCATTTTGGCAGATCTTACCTTTTTTGTTTTTCGCAGACACTCTCAATGGCCGTGGCTCTGAATCCCACAATGGCACCGTTGCCGATTCGGAAGTTCTCAAAGCAGGCTTGGTTGCTGCATGAACTGTATCCATTCAAAACTCTCTTTTCCAGTCTCGGGAAAGCGATTGAAAAAGAGAACTTGACGTTTGAAGGCTGATGCCAGGCAGATCCAGGCTGTGCTTATTTTTGCTCTAGTAAAAGAAGTGGACAATGGCCGATTGACCACAGAAGCAAAAAGTAGACCAGTTGAAAAAGGGGTTTTAGACTTCTTTTCCAAACATGTCCTCAACTGTTGTTGAAAAAATCAAGTTTTTATATATATATAT
>JAJKFI010000021.1:14829887-14843114 GCA_029204185.1 Lerista edwardsae | reverse complement strand
TCTCTCTCTCTCTCTCTCTCTCTCTCTCTCTCTCTCTCTCTCTCTCTGTGTGTGTGTGTGTGTGTGTGTGTGTGTGTGTGTACTATATAAAAATTTATCCTTTTCTTGCACACACTGTACTTCCCTATGGTGCAAAAAATATTTGCATTGTGGGTAAAATATTGACATTCCGAATGGCACTGCAAGCAAAATATCTTTGTACAGTGGAGCCATTGTTCATGTATACCTTCTGAGGCTCAAAAATGATTTTCCTTCAGCAGCTTCTTTCTTTAAGATGAAAAACTGTTGACTTCTTTAAAGCACTGTTTTATTTGCTTTGAGCTCCTGGGAAAATGAAGACTCTGTCTGACTCGGAAAGCAACTTTTACTGTGGTTGTAAAAAGATACAGTTCTCATTAAACTTGCAACTCCATTATATCTGAGTGCAATAGGGTGGTGGGAGTTCTATGCATAAAGTTGACATAGCACTCATGTATAGTGACACAGACAAAGTGAAAGGACAACAAAAGTCTGTTGTGTTTTCACATCTGAACCTGTCTGAATTTTAACATTTGCACCACTTTGTTCAAGCAGGAGCAAAAAGGTAGATGACATTTTTAGTAGTGTTGCTCCACTGGTGGAATAAAGTGCCTTTCACTAAAAGATGACGAAAACAGCAACACTTTTTAGAAGTCAAGTTAATATTTTTTTTTCTGTTCTCCAAGGCATGTAGTGATTCTTAGATATTTTTCATGTTGTGTTCTGGTATTGCTGTATTGATTTTACACAGGTTTGTTGGGGTTTTTATTGATCCCCTCTGTTTTAAAAGGTAAAGATTATAATAATAAAGATAAATAATAACAGACAGTGGCATACAAAGAGCCCAGGTGCCAGGCTTCAGGGGGACGTCTGAGAGGCTGCCCAACATGTTTGAACTTTTTCAAGATGGAAGCATTTCTTTTAAACTTACCTTTAATTTTTTTTTATTGATATTATTGTATATACAAAGTTACAAATTTATATACAAATATAAATATACAAATTTACAAAGTCAGTCCACACACACACACACACACACACACACACACACACACACACACAGAGAGAGAGAGAGAGAGAGAGAGAGAGAGAGAGAGATCAATAAAAGAAAATGTTCACTGTCTGGGTTTTTTCTCTGCTAATAATTATTACTAAAAATAATTTTGTCGGGGGGGGGGGGACAAAGTTACGGGTCCCAGGTACGAAATGACCTTGGTACACCACTGACAACAAGTAAATACTAAACAGCTATTTCCTCTTTTCTGTTGGGGCTGATTTGATACTATTACAGCATTGACTAAACTGTAGGTCACACAACCCACTGTTGGGTCACAACCTGTTGTGCAGTGGGTTGCAATGCAATGCAATGCTCAATGTCACACTCCAAAGCATTTGTGGGAGCCTCCAAAGGCCACTTCCAGGTCATGCCAGGCCCATGACCCAGTCCACTGACTTCAGTATGCCTTGAGGAAGGGACCAGAAGAGACATCCGGTTTGTAGCTGAAACTTCCAGTTTCCTTCTGATTAGCTTTTGTGGGCATTCTGTAGTGTGTGGAGGGAAACGACCTATGGAGGCTCCCACAAATGTTTTGTGATGCAACATTGAACTTTGCATCATGAGCCTCCGCAGAGGACAAGGTGGGTCATGGAGCTAAAAAGTTTGGGAACTGCTGGTATATTTATTATTGCTGTTGCATTTTATAGCTGTATTTTTTCAATAGAAAAGCAGCATAGAAGTACTTCAAATTAATACATTTACAGCACCTATACAGGTTTGCTCAGAAGTCCAGTTTATTTCAGTGGGATTTTCTTTTAGGAAAGTATGTATAGTATTTGCAGCCTTAGCAAAGGAAAATGCATTCTTAAGAGAAGATCACATCACTACTTTGAGTGCTCCTGAATCCAGACTGTCCTTTTATTTTCTGTGTGGTTATAACGTGCACCTAGCAAACTGACTATTTAGGTCTACCATCATAAATAAAGTTCACTGCATACTATGCTAATGTATGTTTTCCACAGAGGAAAACATAACTCAAGTAGGGGCAATTCAAGAGGGTGTATCTTACTTCTGTAATGTTGACACATTCATTGTTCAAAGGAGTGCATGGTTGGATCCAGAATTGCTTAAGGACAAGTCCACTAAGTAAGGTGCCCTATTCCTTCCTCCCCACAGCATTCCCGACTACATGAATAAAACCACGCCCCAAGAAGGCCCCTCTGCCTAATTTTTAAAGCGTCTCCTCTTCCACCCCATTTCTCTCCAGACAAGGAAGGAAATTCCCAAACAAGGAAGCAGGTTGAGCCTGGGGTGTAGCAGTGGTGAAATTCAGCCAGTTCTCACCAGTTCTGCAGAACCTGTTGTTAATTTTAGGTTGGGAGAGGGAAGAAAGGCAGCAACCGCCCTGAAGGCCGCCCTGAAGGACATAGAACCAATTGTTAATTTATTTGAATCCCACCACTGGGGTGTAGTGCCTAGTGGTTACTACAATTCAGGGGCTGGAGGGAATGGAGCAACATGCGACTAGATGCTATCCCCATTTTTCCTGCCATCATGGCCCCTGCCTTTCCCAAGACAGATAAGAACATATAAGAACATAAGAAGAGCACCATGGGATCAGGCCAAAGGCCCATCTAGTCCAGCTTCCTGTATCTCACACTGGCCCAGCAGGTGCCTCAGGGAGTTCAGTAGACAACAAGATGCTTGCAACATGTTGCCACTCCCTTGCACCTGGCATTCTGAAGTAGCCTACTATTAATGTAAGGAGGTTGCACCACTCATCATGGCCTGTAGCCCACGATGGACTTTTCCTCCAGAAATCTGTCCAGTCCCCTTTTAAAGGCATCTAGGCTAGATGCCATCACCACCTCCTGTGGCAAAGAGTTCCACAGCTTAATTACTTGCTGGGTAAAAAAGTATTTCCTTTTATCTGTTTTAACTCTCCCAACAATCAACTTAAGTGGATTCCCCCTGGTTCTGGTATTGTGAGAGAGGGAAAAGAACATCCCTCTATTGACTCTACCCCCTGCATAATTTTATGTCTCAATCATGTCCCCCCTCAGGCGCCTTTTTTCCAGACTGAAGAGCCCCAAACGCTGCAGTCTTTCTTCATAAGGGAGGTGCCCCAGCCCCGTAATCATTTTCATCGCTCTCTTCTGCTTCTTTTCCAGCTCCACTATGTCCTTTTTGAGATGTGGTGACCAGAACTGAACGCAATACTCTAGATGTGGCCTTACCATTGATTTGTACAATGGTATAAATGTCATCAAAGGAAATCCATTGGCTGTCAGGCAGCCTTCCTGAAAGACAATGTTTTACTTTTCTTTCCCAGACCATCCCACCCCCCTCGTCAACATGGCTCTCTGGTGGAAGATAGTGGGGAATAGGACTGAGCTCCTAAATTGTTAAGTTGGAGCTCATAAAGACTGGATCACAATCTTTTTTTTTTTTTTGGCAAATACTATCAACGAAAGCCTAATCATGTTTCTTGGGAGGCCATTCCTATATTTAAACAACTCCAGCAGTGATACTTAGAGCTCTATAGGATTGTGCTGAGGCAACCCAAGCAGCTGCCAGAGGCACCTGAGGAGAAAGGGACGGTTTTTTCCCCTTCCCTTACCACCAATGGGTCTCCTCACATCTGTGCTGGCTATTTAGCCAGCGCAGACACAAGGGTCTCTGTGTCAGGCCACGCAGCCCAACATGAAGGATGGGCTTCAGCGGTCGCTGCCGATCCCACGCTCGCTCTGCCCCTCCCCCACCCAGTAACACCCTCCCGCCCCACCCAGAATCAGCGCAGTGCCAGGGATTGGTGAACTCACCACCTGCCGGCTCCACATTGCTGCCTCCAGGCGCACTGCTTTGGCGCTGCATCAGCACGGCTGATAAGCCTTTACTGCCTGAGCGGGACATGGCTTAACGGCACTTATTTGCAACCCCAGTGCAGGCTGTGCACCCACATCACCCATGCTGGAGAGCTCACGATGGAGCCCTGAGTCACTTATTTGGCAGTACAGTAATTCCTAATGAAGTCAAGTAATTGAATTAAATGTGTTCTGGATTGAACTGCTCAGCTGTAAGGATGCCTCTTACATGCTTATTAAGGTGATTTTGGGCCCCCATCTGGAGCATCCATGGGTTTTGATATCCTCTGGGGGTCTTGGAATGAATCCCCTGCAGATACTGTATTCCTTGGGGCCCACTGTATTCCTTGACAATAAACATTCTCATATTTATTATTCTATTTCTCTTTGTGTATATGATGACAAATACATTAATAAGGTAGAACACAATCCAAAGTATAGGTAACTGTTTTGCTGCCAATGTAAAAAAAAAATTATTGGGTACAATAATCCATACGCCTTTTGTATAACCTACTAGTTTTTGGTAAGCTGTTCCAGAAACAAACATTTGGTGTTGAAAAACTAGACAAAATTATTTTTTTATTCTGGGAAAATTATAATTTTCTCTCTAGGAAACGTTCATAGGAACGTTCCTAACAAACAGTGGTCAGCTTTATTAATTATATTATTATTAAAATTAATTATCATTATTTATTAACAATGCAGTTACTTGCTGTTTTATATTCAATTACCACATGTCACAATTAAATATTTGAAAAAGGTTTGGAATCTAATAGGCTGTAAACTGTCTAAAATAAGAAACCGGCTTTACTTCGGTGTCCCTTTTCCAACTTCTCAACCTTTTTATACGGAAAATCCTGGAAGAGAATTGAACATATGCACACAAAGAAAGCGAGGCTTGAACACTTGGTCTGTTGGAGCTGGACTGCCCACAAGAAAAATTAAATTGGGATTTCGAGACTTCTTTTCCCCTTTTGTAGGATGAAGAGCATTTACTATTTTTCTTTAATTACCTTCTTGTTCAGCATTTTATTTGCTGTATAAAACCTTCAGCAAGGACTTCGGTCCTTCTGCCAGAAATCTCTTGAGTGAAATTGCTCCTTTCATGTTGAAACAGAATAGAATGGGAGACGGCAGCAGAGTGTTATTGGGGAAGCTGTTCACATTGCAGGAGAGCAGGACAATATAAAATAAGGACAAGTATAGCCGGTTGCAAAACACGTCTCCCTAAACAGGATCTCCCCTTGGTGTTAAAACATTGATGTTCTCCTTCCTTCACAATCAATGTTGCAGTAAGCTGAAAGCAGAGAACGCCACATACTGCAGGAATGCAAAGGGTGATGTCTGGATCTTTCTCACTCAACTCAGAATCTGCTCAGTTTTTCCAAACAGTCACAGCAAGAATTCAGAAGAAACTCGCATCTGTTTCTCAGAATTCCGACCAGCACATGTGCACTGATAGTGCTGCCAGCTGCCTATTTCTTAGTGCAGTGGTTCTCAAACTTTTTAGACTGCAACCCATTTTTTAGAATGGCACTCATGTCAGGACCCATCAGAAGTGATGTCATTAATCTGGAAGTGATGTCATAGCCAGAAGTGACATCATCAAGCAGGAAGTGCTGTCATGGTAACATAATAAACTGATACTCCTGAAATGCAAATTGGCATTCCTGGACTGCAGTAATTGTACAACCATGAAACAACCCTGACAGAAAGGAAGATTAGGACAAAATATTATGTAAACGCAGTGTACTAAAAACAAAATTTAAAAAACCCTCACTTTAAGATTCACTCGCAAAAGGGAAAGATAAGATTCCAAGATGGCTGCTCCCAGCTCTCTGTGATCCACCTGACATCATGTTGTGACCCACCAAGTAGACTCCCGACCCACAGTTTGAGTAACACTGCCTTAGTGTATTGCCCCCTTCCCCTCACAGAATAGCAGTTCTCAGCACCAGCCAATAGGGAAGAATTTCTTAACATTTCAATAACCCCATTGGGACAAATGTACCCAGAAACAAAAGAGGGCTTTAGGTCTGTAGTGGAGTGCAGGCAGGGGTGAAGAACCATATAGTTTGCAAGAAATAATCAAGAGAATTGCCCTCTGGCCAGGCATAAATAGGAATTTGATTGTCAGGCTGAAGGGACAGGGATTTTTCAGTAGTTGCCCCCTATTGCTGGAATTCCTTCCATAGGTATGTCTGATTAGCTCCTGCTATGCCCACCTGTTTGGTGCATTTAGCCAATCAGGTCAATGTGCACAAGGACTTGTACTCAATATTTTCTTTTCTGCCTAAGAACTATACCCTGCTCTCTCCTGGATTTGTTAGGAACCTTGAGATGGTAGGATACCAAGAACTAAATCTGGAGCATGTATTTCTGACTCACTGGTAGTGCTAAGGAGTGTATAAGATCGGTTCATGAGATCCGATCCCTGACACTGAGGACTCAGCTTGTCAGATCAGAAAAAAAGATGGAAAAAATTATGGTGACACCCTGCACTTTATCCCTGGTGTGCTGTGCACAGTAGATGACCCAGTCATTGATTCTGCCAGTCAGGAGGGGTTAGGGAACATACGGGGCATGATGAGGCTTGGGGGCCGGTGGGAAGAGGGAAAATGTTTTTCCCAAGCTCAGAAGCAAGACTTGGAGGCTCAGAAAGTTTGCCTCTTTTTACCAGAGGGTTTCTTTTAAGCCACAAAGTCAATTTCCTAACTTTATTTGGGGGAATGTCTCTGACATCTCTACTAGAAATGCATTTCCTGCTCACTGCAATCTGTGACACTAGTGTGGTGCCATTTGTCTCTTTCGTGAAATGATTGCCAAAAGCAAAATGCTGGAGTCCAATCAATGTTTTAATCTAGTATGAAAATTCCAGTACAGTATTTAACGTATAAGCCTTTCCATCTCTTTTCCCCTGGGTCATATTACTGAACATTCTTCAACAAAGGAAAATAGGCCTTATCTGTGCATTGCCTTATGAGATCAACTTGTTTCACAGCCAGAAAGGAGGAATTACTAGCACAAAAGTCACTTCCCATTGCTGGTGTGTGTGTGTGTGTGGGGGGGGGGAGAACAACTGTTTTGTTCCTTCTGCCTTGGGATGGCTTAAGAGGGTTAATGCTGAAATCAACAGCTGGAGCCGTTCTCTCCCACTCTTCTCCCCCCCCCCACCCCCACAACTTCATTCTCAATATCCCTGTAATAAATGAGAGTGGGAGGAGGGGAAGCAGAAGGAACCAATGCAAATCTGAATGTCTGATGATGGTGAAGCCAAGCGTATTTAGTCCCAAGTTTTTAAGGAAATTGCATAAACCCTGTTTCAGCCCCTTGCAAGGTTACTGCTGTAATGCTCTCAAGATTGCAGGGTGCTTAAATCTGATGAGGAAGCAGCCCTCGAAGGAAAGCAGCAATCCCTTTTTTTAAAGAAACTCAGCATTCAGTTGGCCATACACATTTTTAGTTCTATTTTTGTTCTGTGCCTAAACTGACATGCCTGTAGAAGCAGAGAATTTATTTCTAGCTGCCATTGCAAGCCTTGCCAATGACATAGGGTGCTCTCTCTAACCTGTACAAGCGATCACTCTACATCAAGGGTCTCCAAACCCCAGCCTGGGGGCCAGATATAGCTCTCAGAGAGCCTCTGTCCAACCCGCAGCAAGCCTCTGGTCCCCTATGAGCCTCTAGCCCTCCTGACCTTGCTGGAATGGACTGTACGCTCTAAGCTGTTCTCTGGCTGTGTGCAGAGGGTACTCTACAGTATATGCTCACTCCGGCCAAAGAGAGCAGTTCCAACACCCAAACCAAGGTGGGCAACCCTTGCCTAGGTATCTAATGTCCTGAATGGGACCCAAGGCAGACAAATAATGGAGTTTCCTTACTTTGCTTTTTATAACCATTGGTGTTTCCTAGATTTACCTATATGAACAGATACTTGGGATCACCAGAATCTTTTGTCTTTCTTGGGGTGGGAAATCAGGTAGGCTTCATGGTCTTCGCTGGCTCTTTGTTTTCTAGGTCAGTTGGGACTGCAGGAAAAAGTCAACAGCCACACAAAAATGTCTGCTACTCCAAATGACCCAGTGGCCCTTTCAGGATGCCAAAACAATGCAGGAGACTCCTCAGGACAGTAGTTTGGGAACTACTCAAACTACTTTGAGACTTGAGAACTACTTTAGTTTGAGAACTAAAACGCCTAGCACCAGGACCAGCAATCTGTTTGGAACCCACTGGAAGTGATGTCATGGCCAGAAGTGCCATCATTGTGACGCCAGAGCTTTCCGAGAAAGCAGCAATAAGTTGGGTTTTTTTTCTCAGCCCCAATAGCACAGTGAATCAGAATGGGGGGGGAGGGAGCCTGTTTACAACCTTGACACAAGCAAAATTACCACACAGCTCTCACCCTTTCCAGTGTCTCATCTCCCCATATTTTCAATGATGGCTGTGCTAGGTGCTACATGACCCACCTGAAATTGGCTCGCAACTCACCTAGTGGCAGAGACGAACCGAGCGCCGAGTGTGCCCATGGCAGGGCAATGAAACCGTACCCCTGCATGTTGCCCCGCCACACCTCCCTGTGCCCAGAATAGCTCCATTTTGGAGCAAAACAGACACCAGGGAGGGTGGGCAGGCCAAACAGCATGGGTTAGCGCATGGTTTATTCTGCACAATGGTGCCCCACTGCTGCAGGCGCCCATGGCTCGTGCCACCCTGGGCTACACCCACACTCCGCCTCTGCCTAGTGGATCCTGACCCAATACTGCCTTAAGGTAAAGCAAGGTCAAATAAGAGTAGAGAATATGTGGAAATTATGAACCTTTCACAGGAAGAGTTCTGCTAGGCTTTTGGCCACCAATATAAGGATGACGCACAGCTCTTGAGTATGTTAGCCATGTGTCCATCCAATAGGAAAAACAAGAGAGTACTAGAAATCCCTGACACTCCAAGGCCCTGCTCCCTCATAGTGAAGTAGATCCTTCTCTTCCTTCCCAAAGTAGATCCTTCTCTTCACTGAAATAGATCCTTCTTTTGATTAAGAACATTGGATCTCTTCCAATGGACAGTTGCCACTGCATAAGAACATAAGAAGAGCCCTGCTGGATGAGGCCAAAGGCCCATCTAGTCCAGCTTCCTGTATCTCACAGTGGCCCACCAGGTGCCTCAGGGAGCACATGAGACAACAAGATGTTTGCATCCTGTTGTCACTCCCTTGCACCTTGCATTCTGAGGTAGCCTACTATTAATGTAAGGAGGTTGCACAACCCATCATGGCCTATAACCAGCAGCGGCATTCAGCCAGTACGCTGGGCGGGACTTACCTTGGAGCGGCAGTCCGCCCGTTGCGTAACGGTGCGTTCCGCTGCTTTCCTGTTCACCGGGGCGGGCGGGAAAGCGGCGGAACGCGCCGTTACGCAACGGGCAGACTGCCGCTCAAAGTTAAGTCCCGCCCAGCGTACCGGCTGAATGCCGCCGCTGCCTATAACCCACGATGGACTTTTCCTCCAGAAATCTGTCCAATCCCTTTTTAAAGGCATCTAAGCCAGATGCCATTACCACTTCCTGTGGCAAAGAGTTTCTCAGGTTAATTACCCGCTGGGTAAAAAAAAGTAGTTCCTTTTATCTGTTTTAACTCTCCCAACACTCAATTTCAGTGGATGTCCCCTGGTTCAGGTATTATGAGAGAGGGAAAAGAACATCCCTCTATTGACTCTATCCCGCCCATGCATAATTTTGTATGTTTCAATCATGTTCCCCCTCAGGCGCCCTTTTTTCAGACTGAAGAGCCCCAAACACTGCCGTCAAATGCTCTTTGCAGGGAGAACAGGGAGGCAGGTTTTTCCAGGGCACTCTTGCACCCGCCCATCATATGGACACTATCCATGAAATATGACACCTGAGCAGGGTTTTCTCTTTTCTTTCATCTTCTAGGAAAGTTGTCAAGGTCATGAACAGGTGTTTGGCAATAACAAAGGGCTGAATGAGGGCAAACAAGGTAAAGCCCAATCCCAGATGTGTTCCTGATGAGCAGAACCACAGAATCAGAGTTTGGGGATTCAGACTGTGCTTGATGAAGTAATCCTCCCCTTGAAGCCTGGTTGCCCAGATTTTTGCAGTGACCAGAAGTGCCTTTACCCAAGTCTGGTTGATACACAATCCTACAGAGAACTTGTTCCAGTGAAACACACGTTTCGCCATAAAGCATTTTGCGACAGTGCTGAGGTGCACTGGTGGTTGTTGGGGGGCCCACTGGAGCAGGTAAGTCCAGCTCAAGGGTTGGGTAAGGGAGGGCAGGGAGGGGGTTGAATGGGGTGGAACTGGACAGCAATGGGAGCAGGGATCTGGCCCAGGACAGGGGTGGGGGATTTGTGGAGCCGGCACATGCCATACCAAAAACCCCTTCCCTGGCCTGATCTGCCTGCACAGGGACTGGCACCAGCAAGAGTTGACTCATGGCAGCTGCTGGGGCTTACCTTGGGGCAAGGGGACAATTGCCCCCTTACCCCATGCAGACCTCCAGCAGCCATAATTCCCCCATGGGACATCACTGGCACAACTCCAAGTTGATCTGTGCAGGCACATCAGCCCTGGGAAGGAGGTTTGGATTTGGCGCATTCTGCAGCTGCCAAATTTGCCCCCCTCCAAGACAGAATTCTCCACCCTGCCTTATCCTCTCCCCATTCCACTCTACCCCCCCCATCCATAGCACAGGTAGAAAACATGATTCGCCTCCCTTTAGTCAGGAGTGGGTCGTAACACTTTGTTTATATTCCAGTGTGCTTTAATCTATATAAACTCTATATGGCTTTTTGTTACTTTACTATGTTTTTCATGCTGTGTCTCCTTTTATTACTTTTACTGCTCTTTTATGGTTTCATTGGGATTGTTTTATTGTAAGCCATAATAAATTGGGATCTTGTCCAGGCGAAAATGACACGGCAGGAAAATGACGCTGGAAATGGCATTAGCTACCTTAACACCAGAATTTTGAGGCCGTAGCAGAAAATCACCTTTTCGTAGGGTGGCCAGTTTCTGGCCTAAAGGGTTCTCCTATGCCTTAAGAAGCTTTATGGTAGTATGTGCAACTTTTCCCAACATGCTACTGCAATGGTGGGAAAAGTAGCTTCTGCTGAACTTCTCTTTGGTAAGCAGGAGGCATCTACAAGCCTATAGGCAGCCCTTTCCAGGCCATTTCCAACATGGCACTTTTCAGCGGGAACTTGGTATTGGCAGTCTTCAGTCAGCAATAGAAAACTCTTTGAATGAGTAGCTATTGTTAATGTACTCACTCGTTTGAAAAGAAGGCAACACATGGAAAGTATCCATCATTTAGCTCGTTTTTATTGTGCAAAGTCAGGAGAATAAAGGGGAATTCCACCTCATTGGTACTAAAACTGGACCCTTGTCAGCAGTGCTTAGAGTGATGTGTGCAGAGTTGTTCCAACAGGCCTTACTGCAGCTTCTACATTAGTAGGGCTGCGTTAAAGTGATTGGCTTTGATTTTTTTAACCACTCAGCACCAAGAGAAGTACTTTCTGAGCATGCAAAGTAGCTCCTGCGAGCAGATCAGCTGAGTTGTTACTTTCCCCTAAGAGCCCAGATAAATCAATAACACCGTCAAGTCCAGGAAGGGTGAAAGTGGCCTCACATCTCCCAGCAGAATCACAACCCAAAGTTATATTTAGCATCAGCAGCTGCCCTTTTTTCCCATCCAATGAGCAGGATAACACAAGTTAGGTGTGCCTAAGGTTGCAGCCCTTAATGCACTTCTGGTCATGATCTCCAGCCTCAGCATGCTTAGAATTGGACTGTATACAGAGGATAACTTATGCAGAAAAAGAGGAATGATCTTTCCTTTGCACTGCTGGAGTATTAGCCCTGATACAGCACTGGAAGTTGGATAACTGTATAAGCCTACAGTATATGAGCGTTCACAAAGGTGCTGGGCAGCCCAATCCTAACCTGGGTTGGAATAGGCAGGCCAGGTGGCCTGTGCCGTATCCAGCCCTGGTTAGGAGGCAGCCATGGCACAACTCACAGTAATGCCCAAACCACCACAATGGGGCTACTCTGCAGATCTGAGCAGGCCAGTGTAAGTCAGGAGATGGGTTAAGATATGGCCTACTTGCCAGAGGCCTTTCTCACCCCCTCCCAGGCCCAGCCCACCCACCCTCCCCCTGCCCTGCTTTTCCCCCAGCCTGATCCGCCTTCCCTCTGCCCTCCCTCTGTCCTCCCCAACCACCCCTTTCCTGCACTGGCTGGAGTTGGCCAGCACAAACTCACCGTTTTGGAGTGACCATTCTGGAGTTGGGTGCGGCCTCCGTGGGCCACTCGCGTTCTCACACATGCACTGGCAGTCTGGAGATTCCTTTTAGGAGTGTCAAGGGCTGCAGAGACCCAAAATTTTGAGAATCACTGCCCTATTCAAATCAAACCAAGTCCAGCCACTTTAAAGGCTTGGCTCTATTACTTTGCCACACAGGCCATTCATCTTTGATTCCTAGAGCTACTTTTGAAGTAGTAACTTTGCACAAATTGTGTATATTCAAAATTTCCTTTGAATGCATCTTCATGAGGCCAGGTTTGCTCTGCAGATCAGAATAGTCCCGTCTGCAGTGGTTTTTGTTATGTGGCACCCATGAGTTATGTAAGGTTACCTTAAAATAAAATGTAACTGATGCAAACTTGGTTGTCACCTGATGGAGATACTTGGCCTGACTTTTCATCTTGTGCAAGAATTAGGGCAATAAGCTTGTGCAACACCTTCCGCTACTGTAAATACTACTCTGAAACAGAGGTGATTTTCTCCACATCATGTGCAGTATCCTTCTACTGATTCAAGACTATTTTACTAGCAGAAGGTACTTCTGGGTGTCACCCACTTCCCCAACCAAACTGATTATGATACATCACTAACGGCCCAATTCTATCCTTTCCGTCCCCCACCGATGCAGCTGCGCCACCAGAGCACACTCTGCATCTGGCCCCAGGGGTCTCCTCTGGGTAAGGGAACACTTACCCAGGAGTACACTTCTGGCATCAAAACATGTCTACTTGGAGCTGGGAAGGTGGATTGAGGCCTGGGAGGGATATGATTTCGGAGGTGTCTGTGCCATCTACAGTATACCACCCCCTTCCAGCTCTCATTCTGCTCATCCCCTCCGTTCCTCTCCCTCCCTATCATGGAGGGATACCCCCCCCCACATTCTTCCCATTCCCCATGCTGACTTACTGGTGCTGGGGGACATTGAGGATCTGCTGGTGGGGGGCACCACCACTGCTCACCACCAGCTCCGTGATGATGATTATTATTATTATTATTATTATTATTATTATTATTATTATTATTAT
>JAJKFI010000021.1:14818014-14829877 GCA_029204185.1 Lerista edwardsae | reverse complement strand
ATTATTATTATTATTATTATTATTATTATTATTATTATTATTATTATTATTATTATTATTATTTATTGAATTTTTACCCCGCCTTTCCGCCCGAAGGCACTCAAGGCGGCATTACAAAAAACAGGTTAAAACAAATAAAAACAACAGAATTAAAAACAGTAATTAAAAACAATATAAAAATACAATATAAAAAATACAATAATCATCCCATGGACATAAAAAGTATAGAAATCTAAAAAGAATACAAAGACCAGCCAGCCTGTCAGCAACTAAAAGC
This sequence comes from Lerista edwardsae, assembly GCA_029204185.1. Lineage (NCBI taxonomy): Eukaryota > Metazoa > Chordata > Lepidosauria > Squamata > Scincidae > Lerista > Lerista edwardsae. The sequence continues at coordinate 14,829,600 of JAJKFI010000021.1, read as the reverse complement.
CTACTGAAATAAAAAGGTCTTCAGCCCCCGCCGAAATACCGCCAAAGAGGGAGCAGTTCTTAGCTCTAAGGGGAGGGTATTCCAAAGTTGGGGTGCCATCACCGAGAAGGCCCTATATCTGGCCGCCACCCCTCTCACCTCTCCTAGTGGCGGCACAGTCAAAAGGGCCCCTCCAGATGACCTCAGAGTACGGGTAGGATTATATGGGAGGAGGCGGTCCCTCAAATACCCTGGGCCCGAGCCGTAAAGGGCTTACCCCATTTGGGACCACTGTAGAAGATCTTACACCAGAAAAACACCAGTTCCGGTGGAATACGGTCCACTTAGGATTGGGCTAGAGTAGTCTCTTATGATTTCCTTAGATGGGTCACTTTAAAGAGTGTAGAAAGAATACCAACAACAGATGTTGGCCATAGCAGTCTTTCAATCTAAGCTGCTTTAAACAGAAAAGAGTTGTTTTTGTATCGGGAAGCATATGAAAAAAATGATATTACTTCAAGTCAGCCTTTCAATGTAACATTTTTCATGCCTAATAAAGAAAATTAGTCATGGGAAATGATGGATTAATGTGTGGGAAAATATCACAAAAAGTGATCAAATTTCTTGGAAACCTAACCAAGTTTGCATATATTCCATTCTGCAGTGTCAAAGTTTATGAATTATGAAATCATGTTTTCATTGTTGTAATAAACATATACAATAAATGACCTCAAGAGTCTTTTTGCCCTTCAAAGTATGCAGATTGTTTTCAGTTCAACATTATAATAAGCCATCACAGATCTACCAAGCAAGGTAATGAATATAACAATACAATCTTGGAGCTCATTTCTGGAACACTATTGGCATTTCAAGGCTTTGTTATAGTTGTTTTTTATGGTTGCATGATTTTGATAATTGAAAACAAATAGAAAAGAATCAGATCACACTGGAAAAAACACTGTATCAGAATCTGTAATGTGCAAAACAATTATTTTCTGGAACTTCATTTTAATAGAGGCATTTGCAAATGGTTTTATTTACCTTACTCAGAAGTAAGCCCATTGTGTTCAGTGAGACTAGAGGTGTAAACTTACTTTTTTGGAAACAAAAACTCTATGAACATACATATATATATATGTTCACAGTTAACATAAAACCAAAACACAGTTAACATAAAACCAAAGAAATGACTTTTTGTTTCATAGCATCTCTTACCACAAATGACTTATACTGAATGCATGGAAATCAGGAATAATGCCAGCAAGAACTTGACCAATTTCCTCCACACATTTGCTATATTTGAAGAGATGAAAAATGAGGTTCCACAGAAATGTGCATATATTGTACACTTACTTGGACCTATCCAAGGGCCATTTGTGGCAAGTTGGGTTGTGTGCACACTGTCCTAGTCAAAACTTTGGTCTAAGAAATAGTTTGTTGTAGGAATGGGGAGAAACAGAGACAGAACATGAAGTCTTGCTCCCTATCACAAATACATCATTGTTGCTAGTATCACTAATCTGTACCAGTACCACTAATCTCACAAATACATATTGTTTCTAGTACCACTAATCTGTATGTCTGCAAATTCATAGCTACTAAGAGTGCAATCCTAACCTGGTTAGGCTGGCACAAGTTAGGCCAGCAAAGTTTGGCCAGCACAAGGGACACTGTAAAGTATGTTTGGACCATTCTCAAAGTCAGAGAGGCCAGCACACAGATGTGCGCCATCCTCCCTGACTCTGAGAGTGGTCCAAATGTGCCTTATGGTGTCCCTTGGGCCAACCAAACTTTGCTGACCTAACTGTGCCGGCCTAACTCCAGGTTAGGATTGTGCTCTAAATCAGGCTACAGAACATGTGTGTCTGTGTGTGTGTGTGTGTGTGCGCGCGCGCGCTCACGCACATGCAATTTATCATCCTGCTAGGGATAGGCACACAGCAGTTCTTAGTTGGATAGTGATGACTATATAACAATACTCAGCTGGACATGTCATCACAGCTTAGATGAGGCCATGTGGGGGTTATACTGGTAACACAACTAGGCTTTCACCTCCTTGTGATTCATCAGCAATAAATCTGATTGATATTTGTTATGGATGGTTTAAACTACTTCAGTGATCATCAGGGAAATGGGCTCACTAAATTACTATGTTTTATGAGATGTAAATGATGAGGAAAAAGATATACATAATATGCTGACATTCTGCAGCAAAGCGAGATTTTACTACTGGGGAAAAAGGTGGTGATCAATAAATCCATCATCCAGAACAAGCACACACAATCCTGGAAATTGTTGGGAGGGATTTGATAGGAGTGGTGATGGTTGTGCTTTCTGTTACTCCCACGGCTCTAGTTAGACTTGCTAGAAGTTTGGGGTAGCACACTCTCAGCCAACGATCCTACATCCATGAACCACATCCTTATATTTCCATATTTGTTTATTGTATTTCTATCCTGCCTGTCTCCCCTGGTTATTATGGTCAGTAACCACAAACACACAGCACCAGCATCATTACCATTACATGTATTTCTATGTACCATATAACGTACAAAATAGAAATACCTGTGAAACTGTACATGGTCTGGAGAGCAACTCTATGGTTCATACAACATGCAAAGAATCTGATGCAAAGAATCTGATGCAAAGAATGCTCCCACGCGTTCTGGAATTTACTGTGTATACAGTCAAATACCTAGTCAAAAGCATGTGTTAATTTGCAGTGAGCAAAGCTGTTGGGAGAGAACAGCATACAGTATCCATTTGATATTTAACTTTACCTATGTCTATTAATTTCTTAAAGTATTGGTAGAAGCTGCGGTGGTAATGCTTGGGAGCTGCATGTGACTCCCAATTTGTCCATTGCTGCCAGAGATTTTTCAAAGCAGTACAACAAAAGCCTACATGCTGCAAGTCTACCTCTAGGTCTTGAGTATATCTCTAGCTCCAGCTTCCTCGTTTTAGGAAGATTTCTGCCTCTTCTGTTTACGAATCTAATTCCAAATTTGCATGTATGTTTTTAATTGTTTGGGAATTATCTCATATTCCAGCAGGCTTGTCAAAGTATTGCTGTATGACTTGCTCCTGTGTTGCATAAACAGCCTTGAAACCGTCTGATACACATCAGCAAAAAGTACCTGGGCGTGCGGAACACACCGACTACTTTGGTTACCTTAGCAACTGAAGCTGTGAAAACCTGGGAACTCCAGCTAGACTCATGTGTTTTCCCCCACCCAAGTTGCTCTTCTGTGGCTTTTTACAGGTCATAAAGACAAAAACAAATCCTGTAGAAGTTATCTGGTACAGCTGCTCTCTCTCGCTCTCCTTAATGTAAGAACATAAGAAGAGCCCCACTGGACCAGGTCAAAGGCCCATTTAGTTCAGCTTCCTGTATCTCACAGCAGTTGCCCACCAGATGCTTCTGGGAGCACACAAGACAACAAGAAGCCTTCACCCTATTGCCACTCCCTTGTACCTGGCATTCTGAGGTAGCCTAAAACCAGGAGGTTGCATATACCCATCAGGCTTGTAACCTGTGATGGACTTTTCTTCTAGAAATCTGTGTTATCCCCTTTTAAAGGCATCTAGGCCAGACACCATCACCACATCCTGTGGCAAGCAGTTCCACAGTTCAATTACCCACTGGGTGAAAAAGTATTTTCTTTTCTCTAATCTAGCTTTCCCAACTCTCTCTCTCTCTCTCTCTCTCTCTCTCTCCCCCACCTACCCAATAATATTTTCCCTGAGAGTTTTGTTCACTCACATAGCAGTTTTGACCCCTGCTAATTGGGCAAGAGGCACTTTTTCCAGTGGTGTTCCTCTTATATTTAGCAGGGGGAGAGTAATTGTCCCTCATCACCCCTGCGCAGTCTTTTTGGTGGCTGTTGCTGGCGGGCTGCCTTTTTTTTTTTTTTTTTAGATTGTGAGTCCTTTTGGGACAGGGAACCATTTAACTTTATTATTACTATTTGCCTGTAAACCGCTTTGTGAACTTCGTGTTGAAAAGCGGTATATAAGTACCTGTTGACTGACTGGCATAGAGAATGCATGGAGGGGAATCAGCCCCACCCTGCTCAATCTCGTTCCTGATGTCCATGGGCCCACTGAGTATTTGAATGTGAAATCTATGCTCATACAGCTTTCCTAAAGCCCAGGGTTCTCAATAGTGTGGAGAGCCTATGCATGTCCAGCAATATTCATATATGTTCCCCTTTCGTGGATCCTATGCACACATGCATATGAAAGAATGAGTCCAGAAGATATAAACTGATTCCTTCCACATGTTTCCGCCAAAAGGAATGAGCCAACTGGGCTAGGGAGACACACAAGTGGTCTACTCTGCATTATACTGCACATACAGTACCTATCTGCCAAAAGATAGCTAGCCAGCAAATAATCAGTGTTATCTATGACAGCACAGACAACTTATTGACTGAATCCAAGCTTTTCTCTCTCCCCCCCCATTTTGTATGATTCTCATGTAGAATTTTTTTTTACATTTTTATTTTTGTAAAATCAGAGGTACAGATTTTTAGCACACACCTCTACGTGCTAAAATGTATTTAGCTTTGTGGAACATACTGTTGTAGGGGATAATTTATGAAGATGAAGCTCAGATGGAGGTCTTTATAAATCTAAATGTAAAGCGAACATTTATTGTTGGAGTTTAATATTCAATAATTGGCAACAGATGTAAGCATGAGTAGTCATTATCTTTGACCTTTACATGTTCATAAACATGCAGCAACAGTTTCACCATCTCTAAAGATCTGCCAAAAAGAACTTCTGAGATTAGCTAGAGTGGGTAATTAACTTTAGTCCATTTGCTGCTCTATTAAATACACATACACAACACAGAGGGGGGGAGGGAGGAAGGGAGGGAGATGCTGAAAGTTCACATCTTTGACATTCGAATTCAGACAGCAAAAAGCACACATTAGTCAGACATGATTAGGGTTACAAGATACTAACTGGGACAGAGTGCCTATACCTTTAACCATTGTATAAAGGTAAAAGCTTTCCCACAACCGAATGGTCTAGTCGTGACCGACTGTAGGGGGCGGTGCTCATCTCCATTTCAAAGCCTGTAGAGCCGGCGTTTTGTCCAAGGACAAGCTTCCATGGTCATGTGGCCGGCATGACTATACACCATAGCGCACAGAACGCCATTACCTTCCCACCAAAGTGGTCCCTATTTATCTACTTGCATTTAGGTGCTTTTGAACTGCTAGGTTGGCAGGAGCTGGGACAAGCAACGGGAGCTCACTCCGTCATGCAGTCTTGAACTCCCAACCTTCCGGTCGGAAAGCCCAGCAGCAGCGGTTTAACCCGCTGCACCACCACGTCCCTGGAAACCATTGTATAGAAATGGGAATTTTGGCATGTGCAGCTTTTGAAACCCTTCCATAATGAGCTGCACCTGCCCACATTCCCTCTTCTATACAATGGTTAAAGATAGAGGCACTCTGTCCCAGTTTGAATCTGGTAACCCTAGACATGATGATCTACATAACAATGTCATGCAGATTCTTACACTCATCTGCCATATAGGTAGAGATATTATAACATGAAATGGCTCTCATACTTTGGGAACTGAAATCTGCTCTTTGCTTTTCATTGTGACGATTACTTATATCCTCTAGTGCGCTTCCATGGATGCACAGTATGCGGTTATAAAAACCAATCTTTTACAAAATAACATTTGTATCAAAAGATGATTACATGTGAACTGACAATTACATAACCGTCATGGGAAAATACGTAGTGCTGGTTTCTATTTATTCGTAGCCCAATTCCAAAGAGAGGGTTGCTTTTTAAAGATACTTTCCAGGAACAGAGTCAAGCATGTTACTATTTCAGAAGCTCTCTTTCCAACCCTTTTGGCAGACATGGCTACTGCCTTCATTGGATGAAAAGATGTGACACTGATTACATTACAACGGCTTTTTCTTTTTCCTTTTTTTTTTTTTTAATGGAACAAGAGTATTTAAGCCAGGGACTGAGGAAAGTGGCCCAAGCTGTTCAGGCTTTTGACAGATTTCCCCCTAACAAATTGGAGTGGTTGTTCCCCCTCCCACCCACAGCTTGCCTTCCACCATCTTCCACACCCTCCCCCCTCCACACACTCGTTTCCCCTCCCCAATTCTGAATAACCCTGTTTTTGAAACGCTGCAATTACAGAGGTGACAAACAATGTGAATCCACACAGCTGGTCCTGGAATGGTTCCAGCTTATAATCACCTGTCATGTGTACTAATTCCTGCGATGATGAAAGCCCATTATTTCCAGTCAGTCCCGACAGCTCCATTGTCAGTCTTGTCATCCCTTAATACAGTGGCCCTGGAACTTGTCTGAGCCTGGCTTGCAAGGCTTCCTATGTCAGCTGAAGTTAGGGGGTGTGTTAAGGCGTTGAAGCATGGCTGTTTACTAGGCTGGGTCCTGTATTGTCAATAGGAGACTGAGGAAAATGCGATTACCTCAAATGAAATACAGCCGAGGTGGCTGTGCAGAAAAATGACACAGGCCTGATTTTCCAGAAACATTGTCTTAAAAGGAGATGAATGGGCCTAACTGTAAGGGGAGACAACACTATAGTTATTTTTTATGAGTGAAAAAGCTATTATTTACTGTTTTCTTAGCACTTTACTGGAACAGATGTTTTTTAGCCGTTCGCCTTTGTTTCCCCAGGATCGTATTGTCAGTTAGCAGTGACAAATGCAGTGCATTTAAGAAAGTGTCATTTCAGGCTTACAGCATGCAATGTCCTTTGGGAATTTATTTATACACCCAAAAAATGCAAAGCAACAGTTGTTGCCTTCTGTACAAAGTGTTTACACTAAACAGATGCTTTTCACTGAGACATGACAGAATCACATGCCAATATTTTAGGAGCTGAGGCTCTATTTCTTATCATCTGCACAAACACTGCATTGAGTATTAGCCTTTGATCATGTCTTTGGGACATGAAAGGTGGACATGAAAGGAGCCTCCCCGAAGATTGACTTTCCTTTGGCAATCGGGCGTCCCCTGGGCAACGGTAGTGTCACCGGCAAATCCTTTCAACCCAGAAGCACCTTTTCCCACTGAGAGATGACTAGGAAGAATGATTTTAAACAATGGTCCTTTTCAGGGCCCAAATTGACATTGACCTCTGTCAACATAGAAGGAATATCGTCGGTCAAAGAAGACCTGCTCCAAGAACATTGCAAGAAATATAAGTGTGACCTTCTTTACCTGCAAGAAACACACAGGGGCGAAAACCAATGACGCCCTAGAGTTCCTGGGATGCAATTAGTCGCTGAATGACCACACCAGCAATATGGAAGCACAATCTTTGTAAGAGCTGACCTCCATATCTTGTCCACAGCAATGACGGAAGAAAATAATATTGAAATAATAACCGTTGAACTTAGTGACTGTACAGTGACATCTGTATACAAACCACCATCCATAAAATTTACTTTCATTGAACCACAAAATTTCCGCAATAAACCTGTTAGGTTTGTAATAGGTGATTTTAACCGTCATAATAACTTGTGGGGTTATGATAATACATATGAAAGTGGAAAGGCTGTCGTAGAATGGGTGAAGGCCTATCAATTATCAATTATCCATGATAGTAAACTACCAGCATCCTTTAACAGTGGTAGATTGAGGAGAGGCTATAATCCAGATCTAATCTTTGTAAGTGAAAATGTGGTGCACCAATGCTCAAAGTCAGTAGGGATGCCAATACCCAATACTCAACACTGACCGATTCTTTGTGAGTCATAGCTATTGTTCAACCACAAGCTGTGAAATTCAGAAGAAGATATAATTTTAAGAAGGCTGTCTGGCCCAGTTTCTCTGCTACTTTGGAGAATAGTGTATCTAATATTGAACCCGATCCTTCTTCCTACTACAAGTTTATGGAAGCTGTTCAGAAATGCTCCAGGAAATCTATCCCACAAGGATGTAGAACTTCCTACATTCAAGGCTTAACACAGGAAACAGCTGATTTACTGAATAAATACCTCACCTCTTTTGAAGCAAATCTATTTAGTGAAGATACCATCAGTACCGGACTATAGATAGTGTCAGCTATCTCGGAGTACAGAAGGGAAAGATGGATTAAGTTTATGGAAGAGATGGATATGAGCTGCAGCAGCCAAAAAGCATGGAGATTACTTAACCGCCTCGACAATTATGTAACTAAACGATCACCACATGCTAATATCTCAGCCAATCAGATTGCCTACCAGCTTGTCCTTAATGGGAAACTGGATTTTCATTTACAGAAACGTAAATTGATGCTAGTTAGGAATGAGGAATGGAAGACGAGCAACCTGATAACCCCTTTTACTATGGGAGAGCTGGAAGAGGCAATAGGTAGGTGCAAGACTGGTAAAGCAGCCGGCATCGATGAGATTCAAGTTGAGCAGATCAAAAATTTTGGACCCAAAACAAAAGAATGGCTACTTAACTTTTATAATAGATGTTTAAGTACCACTCAGATACCCAAGATATGGAGGAAGGCCCGTGTGATAGCCATACTCAAGCCAGGCAAGCTACCAGATGGTCCAAAAAGCTATAGGCCCATATCTCTCCTTAGCCACCTATATATTTGAATGCCTAATCCTGAATCGACTGAGTGAGATAGTAGACCCCCTGCTTATAACACAGCAAGCAGGCTTTAGACCTGGTAAAAACGGTGTATCTAAAATCCTTAATTTAACACAATATATTGAGGATGGTTTTGAACTGAAGGAAATTACAGAAGTGGTGTTTATAGATCTCACCATGGCCTATGATATGATTAATCATGCCACCCTGTTGAAGAAAGTCTACCATCTTACAAAAGATTTTAAATTTACAAAAATTATCGGCTGCTTATTAGAAAACTGTAGATTTTTTGTAGATTTTCAGGGACAACACAGCCGATGGAAAATCCAAAGAAATGGACTGCCACAGGGCAGCGTGCTAGCTCCCATGCTTTTTAATATATATACTAATGACCAACCTCTGCCAGAAACTACCAAAAGTTTTATTTATGCCGACGATCTGGCAATCGCAACACAGAATACAACTTTTGAAGCTGTCGAGGAAAGACTGACTGAGGATTTGAATCTACTGAGTGCATATTATAGGGATAATCAGTTAAAACCAAATTGTTTAAAGACACAAATCTGTACTTTCCATCTGAAAAACCGAGACGCATCAAGAACATTGCAGGTATGATGGAATGGAACCAACTTAGAACACTGTGTTACCCTCAAGTACTTGGGAGTAACTCTGAATCGTTCACTGATAGAATAACTGTTTTAACACCAAAGGTCTTCGCCAGAAATAATACCTTGAGGAAAATAACAAACACAAGATGGGTTGCCCAACCACACGTATTAAGGACTACCACTTTAGCAGTATGCCACTCAGCTGGAGAATATGCCAGTTCTGTCTGGTATAGATGTAATCACGCAAAACAGGTGGATGTGGCACTAAATGAAACAGCAAGACTGGTCACAGGATGCCTAAAACCGACTCCAATACAAAAGGTACATTACCAATCTGGCCTTCCCCCTCTCAAATTTCATCGGGAAAGTGCAGTGCAGAAGGAGTGGATTAAAGTGACGTCCCTAGAAACTCACCCATTGTATGGCCATCAACTCCCACTGTCAAGGTTGAGATCACAGAATAGCTTCCTTAGGACTGCGGCCCTCCCAATAACCAATCGCCACAGACTGCTCTGGAATTATGGAAAGTGAGCAAGGAACTGCCAAATGAATGGGCATAAACATATATACAGAATTTCCACCACCAGGCCAACTACAACCGTGGCCTGTATGGAAATCCTTAAATCGACTGCGTGTTGGGCTAGGAAGATCTAAGGACAATCTAAGGAAATGGGGTTTCCCCATAAAAGACATGCTGTGTGAATGTGGAGAAGAACTTTGTATTTTATTCAAAAAGTATATTTTGATGTATGCATAAAATTATATTAATGTAGGTGCTTCTGACACGAATAAAGAAAGATGTCTCGGGAAATTCCTGATCACTGATAATGGATTTGTTTAAAATGATATTCTTCCAGCAGCACTGGGGGTGTAATCCTAACCTGGAGTTAGGCCGGCACAGTTAGGCCAGCAAAGTTTGGCTGACACAAGGGACACCGTAAAGTATGTTTGGGCCACTCTCAGAGTCAGAGAGGCCAGCACATAGACGTGCGCCATCTTCCCTGACTCCGAGAGTGCTCCAAATGTGCTTTGCAATGGTCCCTGTTCCAGCTAAACTTTGCTGGCCTAACTGTGCCAGCCTAACACCAGGTTAGGATTGCGCCCTGGGTTACATGTTTTTATGTAACCCACACTTCCAAGTCTGACAAAAGACATGTTTAGATCAGTATTGCCTATGCTGGCTGGCAAAGGCTCTCCAAGGTTTCAGATATGTCTGTTCCCAAATACAATATACGTGCTTTCCACAGATATGTGCTTTCCATTCCTCTAGGCATCTAGCATCTAGAGAGGGGTATGCCTTAAGCGGAGAATTTGGAATTATGGTTGGGCCTAGAAATCTGGTTATACCAGGCCTTTTGAGAGTTATATTGAGCCTCTGGAATGATAGTGTTCATGGGACACGGAAAGAAAGGCAACAGCATACCATTGTTGTGGACACCCTCTTATCCCAAACATGTGGCTGGACTCCATTTTGGATTTCATCCTTGATGCTGAACAGGCTGCTGCCCTGCAAAGAGGTGAGATCACATAGGTAACCCTCAGGTAAGGTAAAGGTAAAGGTTTCCCCATGACCGAATGGTCTAGTCGTGACCGACTGTAGGGGGCGGTGCTCATCTCCGTTTCTAAGCCTGCAGAGCTGGCGTTTGTCCGAGGACAAGTTTCCGTGGTCATGTGGCCAGCATGACTATAGGCCATAGCGCACTTAAGAAACTGCTGCATTTTTATTTTTATTTTTAGGCTTCTGTCCTAGAGTTCAATTCTAAACTGGAGTTAGGCTGGCAAAAACTAAGCCAGCAAAGTTTGGCCAGCGCAAGGACCACCATAAAGTGTGTTTAGACTACTCTCTGAGTCAGGGAAGATGGCTCATGTCTGTGTGCTGGCCTCTCTGACTCCGAGAGTGGTCCAAACATACTTTACGGTGTCCCTTGTGCTGGCCAAATTTTGCTGGTTTAGCTTATGCCGGCTTAACTCAGGGTGCAATCCTAACCAACTTTCCAGGACTGACATAGTGTGCCACTGGGGCATTGCTACATCCTGCAGTGGAACAGTAGTCTTGGAGGCCTCCTCAAGGTAAGGGAATGTTTGTTCCCTTACCTTGGAGCTGCATTGCCCTTACCTTGGTGCCAGAAAGTTTAGGATTGCGCCCCTAGTCAGGAAGCCTCCTCCATCTTGGGCCCTGCCAAAAACTGGTTTTTTTGCTCCATCTTCTGGAACCTGAAATCTTGCAGCACTAGCTATGCTGCCTACAAAACCTCACATCCCTGACCAGCTGAATAGGATAGGTAGTATCTCTCTCCCCACTTTTCTCTTCCTTCTGAATCCTCATCATAGCAGTCTCTCTCTCTCTCTCTCTCTCTCTCTCTCTCTCTCTCTCTCTCTCTCTCTCTCTCTCTCTCTC
>JAJKFI010000021.1:14715479-14810838 GCA_029204185.1 Lerista edwardsae | reverse complement strand
GTGTGTGTGTGTGTGTGTGTGTGTGTGTGTGTGTGTGTGTGTGTGTGAGAGAGAGAGAGAGAGAGAGAGAGAGAGTGAGTGCGTGCGTGCGTGCGTGTGTGCATGCATGCATGCATGCATGCGTGTGCGAGTTTTCCTTAAGGGGTTGATTGATTTCTCACCCTAACAACGTGCGCATGATGTTCATTACCCTTAAGGCTTTTGAAATCAGGATGACAATTACAGTAATAGGTTATTCAATAATTGAAATTTCAATCATATACATATTGTAATGTGCCATTATGCTGCACTGGAAAAAAAATATCACTGGAAAATGCTAGTTCATCTAACTCCATAGATTACTAAAGGTTTACATTAAACAGAATTCATTTGTTCCACTTCTGAAAGTCAATCTTTTGATGGCCTTCTAATAAAGCCATCAAAGACCCTGTTACTATGTATTTCAGTTGCCCTTGGGAGTGTTTGATTAGAGCACTTGCCCTGTCACACTGACAAACTCAAAGATAGTATCTGTCCCTGGGGGAAACAGAAAGATTTAGGAGATAAAAAGATCAGTTGTTGTTACATGCACAAGGGATTTGAAGAGCTCCATGGGTTTCATAAAGTGAGGCTACGGGAATGTAGATTAGATTGTTTTTAATGCATTAATGTATTCTAATTACATTACCTAGCAAAGGACTAAATGTATAAATAAATCGGGAAGTAAACATGAGACAATTTCATGCACACTCATGTTATTATTCTCAACCTAGGAAAAGTTGGGATGTAGTGGAGCTGTGGGTTAAACCGCTGCTGCTGGGCTTTCTGACCAGAAGGTTGGGTGTTCACATGACGGAGTGAGCTCCCATTGCTTGTCCTAGCTCCTGCCAACCTAGCAGTTCGAAAGCACCTAAAAATGCAGTAGTTAAATAGGGACCACTTCAGTGGGAAGGTTACGGTGTCTCGTGCGCTACAGCCTACAGTCATGCTGGCCCCATGACCACGGAAGCTTGTCCTCGGACAAACACCGGCTCTTCGGCTTAGAAATGGAGATGAGCATCAACCCCTACAGTCAGCCACGACTAGACCATTCAGTCGTGGGGAAACCTTTACCTTTTTAGGAAAAGTTAAGTTTCAGGTGGTAACTTTGAGTTCAGTTGATGAGTCCCTTCACCTGCCTGCTCATCTGCCTGCCCCCTCCCAGCCCAGCAAGCCAAACTGAGAACAGGCCATTCATGCCGCTATCCCAGAAGCATCTTTTAACAGCTACTCATTTCCTACTCACAACCAAAACCAAAAAGGAGGTAAGAAACAGATGAAAAGGATTTGTGATCCCTATGAGGCAAAAAAGGTCTGAGCACTCTCAGCCATCATTGTGCCCCAAAGCAATCAACAGTGCTTAAAAGTAATTCACTCTTGGGATTGCAGAAACCCCTTGGTCAGCAGCGTAGCTTCCAGTTTTTTGTCCAAAGTGTCCATTTTTGACCTTCTGGGGTTGTTCTGACGGCCGTGGCGACTGCTTGCGAACTTGCCAGCCCTCAGTAAGCCTTCCACTGCCTCTGGTTTTCTACCTCAGCAAAGCTCCGGTCTCAGTCAGAGGTGGGTGGTTGCAAGCAAGCAATGGGAGGCAGGATCATGGAGGACCGCCCAGGTTCCTCTGACCCCCCACCCACCTCAGCTACACAATTGCTTTAAGTTAGGGACATTTCAGTCAACACAATGTTTCCACCCTTCTTGGTTCCATGGTTTTCCCACTGAGGTAATGTACACATAAAATCACTGGCTTTAAAGTGCTTTTACAACACCCAGTGCCAGTGCTATGGCCACAGTGCTATGCTCTCATACAATAGGATTGGATTGCCCCTATATACAGATTCAGGCAAAGGTGTTATGGTGTTCCTAGTTCAACACTGCCGTTTTTCAACAAAATTTTTAACTGTATTATATTATTAACTATATTTTGAAAAGAAAGAAGGATTAACATTTTGTATCTTTTTTCATATGTGCTTACTAAGCACATATAGTTTTGGACTGTAGCTGATTCTATATTAGAAGTCTGTAAAAAGATATTGGCCGAGTTCAGGTACAACAAAGCATGATTTATCATGCACAGGTCTCAGACACATATCCTTCCACATTTGCCTTTCTTCTTTTGCATGAGGGAAGGGAAGCTGGAGCGAACAATTGGAAAACAAGCTAAACAGGAGATTTTGTATGTAATGTGTGCTTGAAAGACTACATACAGGGAAAAAAAACATAAGCCCTGACAATTGCTCCCTGTTTTAGGGTGCAATGCAGTGATGTCATGCACCCACTACGCACCACTACGCGAGTACCGGTTTCTAGAAGTTGAGCTGGCCTAAATCATTATTTGTTTGGCATTTGGACAAGTGCCAATCAAAAGTGAGTACCGGTTTCTAAATCATTTGGATGACACCACTGGTGCAACGCTAAACTGAGTTAGACCGGCATAAGCTAAAATAGTGAAGTTTGGCCAGCACAAGGGACACTGTAAAGTATGTTTGGACCACTTTCGGAGTCAGAGAGGCCAGCCCACAGACATGAGCCATCCTCCCTGACTCGGAGAGTGGTCCAAACATGCTTTATGGTGGTCCTTGTGCTGGCCAAACTTTGCTGGCTTAGTTTATGCCGGCCTAATTCCAGTTTAGGATTGCGCTCTTAATCACCCCTGAGGAGAGGGGGGCAAAATCTCCAGGGCCTGAACTTCCAGAGGGCCTGGGACATGACAAAACTGTACAGTACAAAACAAATTTATTACAAAATAAAATTTGGGAACCTCAATTTCGGGCTGTAATCCACGCCTACATATCGTGCTGACGCAATGTTGTTACGTCAGTGCAACATCATTAGCGCTGACATGGGAGTGCCAAGCGGTACCCCCACCTCGGTGCTAATGTGCCCAGACTGGCACTAGCTGTAGTGGCAGAATGGGAGTGCAGGGAGATTGCTGCCCATGTGCCAGCGGAATTTGGCTGGTGCAGGGGCAGTTCTGGGAGGGTGGGAGGGCGGAATTTGGTGGGGGATGAACGGAACTGGGCAGGGGGTGGGCGGGCTGTGCAGCCCAAATTTGGGCGGCACAGCCTCCTCAGAGGTCAGTAGGGTTGGGCACAGGCCATTAAAGGCTGACTCCAGAATCCTTGGTACTAGTGGTAGTGCCCAATGTGCCATGGGGTTGCTTTACCCCAGCAACCAGCATGGGGTCACCATATTCCAAAACTGATGGGACTGACCTTATTTAAATCCAGGTATTCTTCCTTAGGGCCCAATCCTATCCAACTTTCCAACGCTGATGCTGGTGGGCCAATAGGGCATGTACTGCATCCTGTGGTGGTGGCCACTCATGGATCGAGAGGCTGCATTGGTGCTGGAAATTTGGATAGGATTGGGCCTTTAATTTTGCTGCTAAGCATCTTCCCTGCTTCTTTTTACCAACATTAAGTCTTACCCATTGACGCAAATGTGAAATGACAAGGCCCAACCTCTTGTATGACACGGGTGATGAATGCTCTCCTTTCAGGACGTGCCATTTATCTCCGAATCCGTAGCTCTGTTGTTATGGCAACGACAGTGGGTTGTTCTTTTCCCTTGCCACAGAAAACAGGTGACTCCAATAATGTGATTTTATTGGAAGAAGGTAGTAATTGAGGCAACAGCAACTGACTAAACACCTGGTTTGACATTGTGTAGAGTTTCCTTTTGAGAAACACTTGAATATTTTTATTCCAATGTATTTTGAAATTTCAAGTTGATAGGTTTGCTTGGACTACTTTACAATGGGATTGGACAAATTCATGAAAAAGGACATGTCTGTCGGTGGCTATGTGAGTTCAGTGGCAGTATGAATGCCAGTTGTGGGGGAGCAAGCATGGAAGAGATCTTTGCCTTTCTCTCCTGCTTGTGGGCTTCTTAGAGGTAGCTGGTGGGCTCCTGTGGCAAATAAGATGCTGGACTAGATGGGCCTTTGGCCTGCTCCATCAGGGCTTTTCTTATATCTCATGTTAATGTACAATTTTCTGTAAAGTCAAAATGTGTTCTTAAATAATACCTAGTATCATTTTTAATTATTTTATTTTTCACATTCGTTTATTACCTTTCCTCCACCACTACACCATTATCATTAAATACCTCATAAATATGAAATTAGTACAGGTTTTCTATTTAGACAGCAATAAAAGAACTTGTTTTAAACAGCTCTGTTTTTTTTTTACAGCACTTCCAAACTGTTTTGCACAACATTTTCATCAGAAAGTAGCAGCCATTCCTCTATTCATGTTGATATCCAACAGCGTAGTAATCAGAAACTTGCTGGATGGTAGATTGAATGCTTGTATATACAGCTGACTTCACAGCAATTCCACCATCTGCACATAATTTCTGTTGTGTTCTTACTCCAACCATTTCGTAGAACATAATTAGAGAAAGGACAACTATTCATAGCAAATCAGAAAGAAGGAACATGACATTCTGCAAGCTCAATAAAGTTGTTACACATCCTGAAAATATCATCGATGCAAATTTACATCTTGGCATGCCATAGTACATATTCTTTTAATTCACATATACATTCAAAAAAAGAAAAATTATAAGACCATGTTTAAAAAGTGGCCAAAATCTTCTGCTCCTCTTTTTGAAGCAAATGAAACAAATGATCAGAAATTCACTCCATAATTTATGTTTTTTGAACTGCAGCTTTTTTTTTTTGTGGGTGTGGGTGTGTGGGTGTGAGGGAAACCTCAAGAGATTTTAGCTACTACAGCCTGTTATTGTATTGTTGTTATTGTATTATTGTTATTGTACTGTTGTTATAGAAGTATTGGTCTGTTGCAACACATGTGTGCAGGGATGGCATCAGAGGTGAACCAAGTTGGGCACTGGCTGAGGGCCCATGAACTCCCAAGGGACCAACATGCCTTGTGCCCATCCTATCTGTAGCTGGACTTTTTGCGGGGACTAAAGAGGAGGCCCATTTGTGGATGAGGAGGCTGGGAGAGAAGACTACCTTGTCTCTCCATCCTCAGCGCCACTGGAGGACTGAGGAAGGGGCACCCTCAGTGATGTCATTCAGGGGGAACGGACCAGAACGGGCGTTCCGGATCCTAACGGGCTCCGTGGCTGCTTCAGGGTTTTTTTTGTTTATTTTTTCAACATTTGAATTTGAACTCAAAAGTGAGTTCCTGTTCCTAAATCATTTGAATGACACCACTGGGCACCCTATCTCTACTCATTGTCAGAGAAAGGAAGAGGAGTGATCTTAGGTATGGCTCTCCTTCAGCATTGTTGAAATGCTGAGAAAAATGTGTCCTCCAAGATAATTACAAGATGGGAGTAGTATGTTTGCAAGTGAGCATGTGCACACACATAAGTGCCCCGGAAAGGTGGGCTTGGCTCAAGGGGCCCCCAGACTCTGGCCACCAGCATTGAGCATGTTTGGATTGGAAAAGTGTCACTATCCAAGACAGTGAAAAAGTCGGACACAGTTAGGCCAGCAAAGCTTGGCTAGCACAAGGGCCACCTGTAAAGCACTCTCCAAGTCAGGGAGGATGGCGCGTATCTCTCTAACTCATTGACTTCACCTGTTATACAGGAAGAACTGATATGGTTTAGGCCGGCTTGTCTCAAACTGTGTGTCGGGACCCACTTGGTAAGTTGTGGCCTCATTTCTGGTGGGTCCTGCAGAGCCTTCAATGAAAATGCAAGTGATGGAAAGATCAGATAACTAATTACTGTGAAGCTGTTCAAAAATCAGATAGCTGCAAACTGCTCTGCAAAGAGCTGAGCTCTTGCAGTTTGCAAGGTAGCTGTTAATTGCCCTGCAAACAGATGAGCTCCTGCAGTTTGCATCTTCTGTAAATATAGGAAGATAAATGTTGAAGAGTCTTTTTTTCTGGTATGTTTTCTTTGCCAAATCCATCAGTGAAAAATAGTGAGAGCAGATTAAGGTTGGGTCACAGAACTAACCCTCTCAAACCTTGAGACTATTCAGTATAAAAATTGGATTGAGGGTGGTTTTTTTGTTTTTGTTTTTGAAATAAATACATAAATAAAATTACTTACATAATTACATAAATAAAATACATTATTTTTTTTTCTAGATCACCTTTTTTAAAAGCTAAGTGGGTCCCAACTGTGTGTCATTTAAAAAAGCGGGTCCCGGTGCTAAAACATTTGAGAGCCACTCTTCTAGTCTACAAAAAAAAGTTTGCTTTTAAAACAAAATAGAGGTGGGAGGGAGATAGGAAGTCCTAGTCCAAGCCAGGCTTCAGGAGCAGGGATGACAGGAATGCTGGGTGACAGGCATGTTCTGTGATTCCCGTTGCTGCTCAGTGGTTTGCTTCAGTCTTGTCTGCCGAATAAAGTGATTCTGACATCTATGCTCCACGTTGTTCCTTTAAGTTACATGGTGCAGATATCTCATACATTTGCTTTTCCTTTGTATCAGCAGCTACAGCTGAGCGAACAGCTGCCCAGAAAGTATGATCACCGGTCATATCTGAATAGTGAAATGTTCCTCTTCGCCTCAGATCTGTTTTTGAGTGCAATGTATGTGTAGGTTTTGCCAGGAAGGGTATTTCCTTAACCTCCAGCTAAATGAAGAGATTGGGCAAGAGGGAAGACAAGATACTTGGGAAGAGATCACTGGATAATGGAGAGAAGAGCCAGAAACATCTCCACCCCTCTATTCAGTGGAGCCGGACTACTCAGAAGCCAGTACAGCTCAGAGCACATTTGCGACTACTTGTGAACTGGCTGGAGCAGGTGCAAAGGCCTGTGTCGGCCCAACAGCACCACAACCCAGCTCAGTATTGGTTGGCATAGGTAAGGTTGCCCCAAGCAGTGAGGGACATTCCAGGAAAAGGGACATTCCACCTCCAAAATGCCCTCCTGCCACCCCCCTCACTGCCTGGGGCAACCTTACCCCAGGGTGTGGAGAGGATGGTATGGGGGCAGATGGCGCTCAGGAGGGGGCAGGATTGGTGAAGGCCTCTTTCGTCATATCCTAACCCCCTTCCTGGGCCAGGCAGCCCTACACAGGGCTTCCTGGATTTTTACCAGCTAAATAGCTGGTGCAGATCCGAGAAGCCCCATAGGGGTGGTTGGGGGTTGATACGGGGTAAAGGGAAATATATCCCCTTACCTCAAGAAGACCTCCAGCCACCTCCTGAGTTGCCTGGATGTATCCTAGGCCATGCAGCCTGGCTGCACCAGCACAGCTTAGAATTGGGATGTCAACTGAACACAGGTCCAACCTTTTTACGCTGATTTTTTTAAACAGGTGGGCCCCAGTATCCATGGATTCCATATCCGCCATTTCAATTATCCATGGATCAGCGTCCCCCCTTATCTTCCTTTATTCTTATTATGGGTTGCTAAAAAAATCTTGTTCATGAGTGTGGGCAAGGGGGAACCCTGTACTTAACATACGTTTTCTCTTATCCCCGGTTTGAGGTATCCACATGGGTCCTAGGAACCTATCCCCCCCCCCGTGGATACTGGGGCATGCCTATACACTGATTTGACTCAACACTGATGGCCACTGCAGATTAATCACTTTGCATTCCATTCTTCAGTGAGAGAGGGCAAAGGGGGAGTCACTTTTTCAGAGCAAGCTGAAAATAGCAGTTCTAATTGACTGCCTGACTGACAGCGCAACCCTAAACTGGTTTATGCCAGTTAGGCTGGCATAAACTAAGCCAGCAATGTTTGGCCAGCACAAGAGCCACCATAAAGTGTTTTTAGACTACTCTAGGAGTCAGGGAGGATGGCTCATGTCTGTGTGCTGGCCTCTCTGACTCGAAAGTGATCCAAACATACTTTACGGTGTCACTTGTGCTGGCAAATTTTGTTGGCTTAGCTTATGCCAGCCTAACTCAGTTTAGCATTCTGCCCTGACTCATGTTTTGTTTTGCCGGCTTCTATTTAACATGGTTTTTTTTTATCCATTGGGAGTCCCAGAACCAAATTCCAGCAAATACCAAGACACAACTGAACTGAGATATTGTCCAAGAATATGCACTTAGCGACATCCAAGCTGCCTTTCTAGAATTAATACACTATCCAAAAATTAGTGACAGTACTGCTATTGTCCATGGAACCATGTCAATGAGAAAGGGAAAATAATTAAATGGCATGCCAAAGGTATTTTAGCATTTAATAAAGCTTGAGCCACTTAAAACATGTGAAGCATAAAAGTTATTGTGGCAAACTAAATATCACAATGACAGAATCCAGTGATTGGTTTTAAAGCATTACTTTACAAGCCATCTACCTTATTTAACAAAAGCTGCTGTTATTAAATGTGTGGTTTCAAGCAGCTCAGAGTAGTGAAAATGTCTGTTTTATTACTATTTATTTTTTAAAAATATAACACGTTTTCTGAGTCAAAGAACTCTCAAGTTAGTTTACAGTGCCAATGAAACCTAGCTGAATAAAACTCTTGATTAAAACTATAAAATATGCAAAACAATGTTACACTTGCACATATGTTTACCTATATGAAAACATTTGATAGCTGATCCTAATTCTCACTGTACCAGTAAGTACATACTTAGGATAAAGTGTTCCACCCTATACAGTTCAGCTATATTCATCTGGCATTGCAGGCAGACATATAATCATAGAGTTGGAAGGGCTCTACAAGGTCGTCTAGTCCAACCTCCTGCCTGTAGCAGGAAATCCTCCTAGAGCATCTTCAGCAGGTGTCTGTCCAGCCTCTGCTTGAAGTTCTCCAGTGAGGGAGAATCGCAATCTGTCCTATTGTTGAACTGTCCTTATTGTGAAGAAATTCTTCCTGATGTCCAACCAGAATCTCCTCTCTTGCACTTTGTACCCATTGGAACTAATTCTACTGTCAAGGGCAGATGAGAACAAATTTGTCCCTTCTTCCTTCTGATATTTGAAGAGTGCTATCATATATGTTCTTCCTGAACAGATCTTCCCAAACCAGTAACGAAGCTGGGTTCTGTTGGTATGCTTGGAAGTTAAGAAATATATTTTGAAGCTAAAACTCTAACAACTCCTTACATGGGCTTCACACCTCATGAAATAGAGAAGCCTTTGTTCATTTAAAATACTGTAGGCTGATTTCTGCATCATTCTTTATCACTATATGCATGCATTCTTTATCACTCCCACATAGCAATGCAAATTCTTACAGAGGAATGATTTTCTTCCCATATTAATATTTTTTCTGTAACTTTTAGGGAATGGAAGGGGGGAGGTCGGCTGATCAAGCAAGATGTTCTTCAAGATGTTGCAATTTGTCTCCGTAATCTTAGTCATCACCTGGTTAAATAATCAAAACATTGGGATGTATCCAGTGGTGTCATCTACAAACAAGGAACGGGAACAATGGGCGGGACTTGGGCGGGACTTCCGCGTGATTGGCAGCCCGCCCGTTTCGTTCCGCGGCTGCCCTGGCCTTGGGGGGCGCTGCCCCCGGTTTGTGCACCCCACTGCTGCTCACCCAGGCTCCAGCTCGCCCCCCACCTGTCTCCCCCGGCGAGCAGGCACCCCCCCCCCCAAGGCCAGGGCAGCTGCTGAACAGGACAGGCGGGCAGCCAATCATGCGGAAGTCCTGTGGAAGTTCCGCCCAGCTTTCCCGTTCCTATTTGTAGATGACACCACTGGATGTATCCAAAAAGTGGAAGCTAACATGAAGGAAATTTCCTATCCCCTTTTTGTATTCAGCAGAGGATCAAGAGACGCCCAGGAGGATGGGACAGTGGAAGGGGCAATGGTTAAAAAAACAAGAAAGGTCTGTCTGCAAAGAGTGCTCCACCCATGGAAGATGCCTCGATCTAATTTTTGGCAATCTCTTCATCCTCTGAATCCCAGTGCACCATCCTACCCAAGTCCCGAGGGGCCACCCATCCTCAGGAATTACTTTTCAGGTGGTCATTCTTTTCACCTTTTCCAAGAATTATGTTACGTTATGCCTTTGTGTTTTGTTCACAATATAAGGGCAACAATGCAATAACATCTTTAGGGGTCCATTGACTGAATGTATCCTGATATATTTGAGATCAATAACTGTGAGTTGCTCGGAAAGTATCCAATGAAGTCAAATGTATTGCAGACCTTTCATTTGCTTCATTCAACATGGCTGCACGGTAATTTTTCCCCCTATCTTCATCAACATTATTGATATTTTTGGAAACAATTATGTGATTGTGACTAGCAAGTAGTGACTTCATCCTGCTGGCTTCCACCAAGTGTTTTCTGTCTGCTAATGCTGTTTGCCCAACAGGACTAATGATAACATTTTCTAGTCATCTCAGCGGAGTCTGCTTCATAAGCCTGTTCAATATATAAAATTCCTTGACATATTCTTGGAACTGAGCAGTATAGATTGCTGTGTATCTTTTCTCTCTTTGTGAATGAGGATATGTACTGTATATTTAAGTGTAAGGAATCAAACAGAAGTTTGGCCAAGATTCCAATTATACTTGGTCCTGACTAAAGCACTGATAAAGGATGTCGGAATATTAAAAAGCCTCGTTGAGAAAGAGCCGACCAAATTCCCAAACTTTATTTGCCAATCTTATTAACTTCAGAAAGATTTCAAGAGCTGCTCTGAAAAAAATGTGGTGATAAGTAATATTTACTTACATCTTGGATTTGTGTTCTGCTTTTCATCCACTGTGTACCATGAAAGGCTGATTTCAGAGGCGTAGCTAAAGAAGTCCAGGGGGATGCAATTGCATCAGGCAACAAGCTTTAGGGGGGCAACAAGCTAAGCTTGACATTAATGGCCAAAATTGTAAAAACCTTGACATGTATGAATAAAACCATCATGTTATATATCAGCAGAAAGGTAATTTAATGCAAAATGCAATGAAACAAACCAGAGTATAATATCTTTACTCTATCAAACATTATATTTATTTATTTATTTATTTATTTATTTATTTATTTATTTATTTGATTTGTATCCCGCCTTTCCGCCACAAGGCCCTCAAGGCGGCATTTACAAGGTTAAAAACACAGTAAAAAACAATTAAAAACAGTATTAAAAGACAATAAAAACAATATTAAAAATACAACATACAACAAATTAATCCCTAGGATCATAAAATATATAAAAAGAATGCAAAAAAGCCAGCCAGCCAGCCTGTCAGCAACTAAAAGCCTGCTGAAATAAAAAGGTCTTCAGCCCCCGCCGAAATACCGCCAAGGAGGGAGCAGTTCTTAACTCCAAGGGGAGGGTATTCCAAAGTTAGGGTGCCACCGCCGAGAAGGCTCTCCTACTGGCCGCCACCCCTCTCACCTCTCCTGGTGGCGGCACCGTCAAGAGAGCCCCCCCAGATGACCTCAGAGTACGGGTCGGATTATATGGGAGGAGGCGGTCCCTCAAATACCCTGGGCCCGAGCCGTAAAGGGCTTTAAAGGTCAACACCAGCACTTTGAATTTGGCCCGGAACAGAACCGGCAGCCAGTGTAGTCGCCGAAGCAGTGGCTCGACAGAGTCAAACCGACGTGCCCCAGCAACCACCCGAGCAGCCGCGTTCTGTACTAGTTGTAATTTCCGAACCGTCTTCAAAGGCAGCCCCACGTAGAGCGCATTGCAATAGTCTAATCTAGATGTCACTAGGGCATGGGTCACTGTGGCCAGGTCCGCGCAGCTCAGGTACGGTCGCAGCTGGCGGATCAGCCGAAGCTGAGCAAAGGCTCCCCTGGCGACCGCCGACACCTGAGACTCCAGGTGCAGCTGTGAATCCAGGAGAACCCCCAAGCTGCAGACCTGCTCCTTCAGAGGGAGTGCAACCCCATTCAGAGCAGGGCGATAGTCCAATACCCGAGCTGTGGATTTCCGGACCAAGAGCACCTCTGTCTTATCCGGATTTAATTTCAGCTTGTTCGCCCTCATCCAGCCCCCAACTGCCTCCAGACAACGATTCAGGACCTCAACTGCCTCCTCAGAATCAGGGGGAAAGGAGAGATAAAGTTGGGTGTCATCAGCATATTGATGGCACCCCACCCCAAACCCCCGGATGACCTCTCCCAGCGGCTTCATGTAGATGTTAAATAGCATGGGGGATAAGATAGACCCTTGCGGCACCCCAAACTTAAGAGGTCGGGGTGCCGAACAAGCGTCCCCCAGCACCACCTTCTGGGATCTGTCAGCCAGGAAGGAGCGGAACCACTGCAAAACAGTGCCTCCAAGCCCCAACCCAGCCAGCCGACCCAGAAGGACACCATGGTCGATGGTGTCGAAGGCCGCTGAGAGTTCTTTTTTAGAGAGTTTTTATAGCCAAAAAAACACAGAAAAATACAACTGTGATGTCACTTCCTGTTGTAATATCACCTCCGGGACAACATTTTGCCCTCTGCACTGGGCTACACTTTCATTAGCTATGCCCCTGACTGATTTAAACAAGAGTCTGAATACACAGAAAGCACCATGTGATTTCTCCCAAGGTCTGTGCAGAGTCTTGCAAAATCGTGGATTAGTTTTAAACCATGAGCTGGCCCACAGCTCTTCCTAATATTTTTAAGACAATAAATGGATAGGAGTCATCAGTGTTTCGGCTGATTTTTTGCATGAGATACCAGACCTCATGAGGCTCTACACAAGTACATGGTTTTGTGCACCCTGCATTTAATTTTGATATGGAGTTTTTAATTGTGAAATATTAAAAAGTAATAAAATTTCAAAAATATAGAAAGAGAAAACTATTAGATTGTAATTTCTGTGATTTCTGTGAACAGATTTGTGTGAACAGAAGAGACATCCATTGATATGTGGAGGGGTAGAGGGAATTTGGATGATGATTCTTTCTTCAGCAGTCTCTTGTGCATCATCCAGAGGGTCCTGGAAACCTCAAGAGTGGATTGTGAGGTCTACGTGGAGCTGCTATAAGGCAGAAGGAATGGGAAAGTTTTCATGTAAGAACACATAATATCCTTCTGCAGGTGCTAGGGTTAGGGTGCAATCCATAGTCTCCATAATACATATAACCATAGAATTCCTTAAAAGCTGCGACAACAATCATCCACACATATGTGGCCTACCACATTGTATAACTATACAATGAATCCATTGTGAACCCAGAAATCACTGGATATTATGCCTTGTATTATGAACGACTGCAGGGGCCTCCAAACCCCGCCCCATGGGCTGGAACCCAGGATTACCCATCTGGAAATTGCACGGTGGTGGTGGACTTTCCGTTCTATGCTGCAGCCTCCTGCTTTGAAGCCAATCTTGGCAGAAACTCATGCTGGGCAACCTTTTCCCCCAGGAAATTGGGGCACAGGGTCTTCTGGGGAGATCACTAGTAAAGCGGCTGCCTGGAAGACGAGTTCCTGCCAAGATCGGCTGTGAAAACTGGAGGCTGCTACCTTCGCCGCCACCCATCACACCCAGATGGGAATCCTGGGACACAGCAAGCTACAGTTTGGAGACTGCTTTATTATTGTACCTTATAGGGGTACTGTTACCTGTGGCAAATTCCATGGCAGACGGTGAACTAACTCACTAACAATAGCTCACAGGCTCCTATTCCTTGGCTGTCTGTTTGGATAACTTGCAATATCACCATGGTTCCCAACCTGGGAGTCAGGACCCCCCCCAAGGGTCCCAAACCAATTTTCAGGGGGTCACCAAGAGCTTGGAGCAGCCATCTTAAAAAGCTAGGCACAACCATCTTGGAAGCTTCATTTTGGCTAGGGAAGAGGCTTCCTGTCCTCAGTGCTTGTGGCTGTAAGGGAAATTAGCCTTGCTTATCTTGGTGTATGCGTATGTGTGTGATGAAGTCTCTCCTAGGTCTCTTTCTGAACAGGCATGTCATGCCTTCCTGCCTAGGTGAGTCTCAGCACATGAGGAAGAGGAAAGTAAATACTCTGAGGTCCATCTAAAATGTGGCTTTACCACCTCGATCAACAATGGCATAGAGAAACCATAATGTGTTTTGTGCAATATTGTCTTATTATATTGCAATATAAGCCCTATGTTTTAGAGGAGTCCTGACAGGTTGCTATTCCTGAAAAAGTGGGTTCCAGTGCAAAAACGGTTGGAACCACTGCAATAACACAACAAACCAAATGGGAAGAGATGGTTGACAACCCAACCTGTGCATTTCTCTTTCAGATGCTGCTCTGTCACTGATGACAGCGTCATTTGACAACATCCTTGTTGTCTCTTTGTTAGCAGATAGAGATTCCCATCCAGTTTGTTTCTTACCTCAGATGGTCTCAGGGTGGGACTCTGTGGGGAAAGGACCTGCTCCATTTTCAGAGCCTGCATCATCATCATTCCATGATTTCTTGGTCTCTGAGGGGTGGAACACTCCCCAGTGATTGGACGCTCCCCCATTGTCTGCTGCCATTATACATGGTGGGCAGTGGTTGGCTGCCATTGTTGTGGCTGATTGGATGCAGTAATTGGCTCCTTGGACATCACACTGACAACATACAGATGATTCACTGACATCACAGCAATAACACACAGTTCTCACAGTGTGCAGTGATGATACACAGATATTACATGGATGATGTGTTGATGTCAGGCTATGTTGGTGTTTCCTTGGAATCTGAGGGTGGTATTGTGAATGTTTGTGCCCACATTGCTTTGCCAGGACTGGCTTGTCATTTGGCCCTAGCTGAACCATTGGTGTGCTGTTAGTGTTGCATTGCCAGGAAGGGTGTAGGATATGGCAAACATCATACCAGCATCTCTGCAACATTAGTGTGGCATCAAAGTAGGACTGGTCCATTAGGATTTTTGGTATTTTACAGCAGTGTTCTTCAACCCTGGGACCGGGACTCCAATGGGGTTGTGAATCCTCACTTGTGCAGTCATGGAAACTTACAAGAATGAAAAAGGTTGAAGACTACTGGACTAGAACACCACCAAGTAAAGGGGGAGGCATTTGGTGTACCCCTTCACAGGGGCGTAGCGTGCCTTTGCGCTTTGCGGTATGACATCACTGACAGAGGCGGGGCTTCCCGGCTGCGCCGAGGCCAGCAGAGCCCTGCTTGCAAGGAAGTGGGACTTCAGTGCACCTCCCCCCGCCCTGGCTTCAATTGAAGCCGGCGGGGGGAGATGTGCCAAAGCAGGTAGAGCCCCGCTTGCAAGGAGAACGCAAGTGGGACTTCAGCGCACCTCGCTGGGGAAGGTGCGCCGAGGCCCGTAGAGCCCCACCTCAATTCTTAGGGGCATAAATGTTTGCGCCCCTGAGAATTTCGCACCCAGGGCAACAGCCCCCAAGGCCCCCTGCACACTACATCACTGTCCAGTGGTGTCATCTAGAACAGGTACTCACTTTTGATTGGCACATATCGGGACCCGCCCACCAGAAGTGACGTCATAAGCCGGAAGTGATGTCGTGGCAGGAAGTGACATAAAAAAGTCCTTTTTGAGGCCTCAGACAATTTTAAACTGACCCAACAGTTGCAACAGTATTCCACAGCACCCCCAGAACATGTTAAGGAGGCCTGGCATCATGTTAAAGTGACCCAACAGTTCCAAAACCCCAGAGCAGCTCATTTTTCAGTGGCAAGGCAAGGCAAGGCAAGGCTCTGCTCGCTGCCTGCCTGCCTACCTGGCTCTGAGAACATGCAGGCAACTCAAACGTGCAAGAAATTCAAACGTTGCAGGGGGCAGAGTCGACGAGTGGGCGGGCGAATGGGCGGGGCCAGCCATAATCCTAGAAACCGGTACTCGCGTACCCCCGCGTACCCCCTGCATGACATCACTGTCACTGTCCCTAAAGGTACTAGAAGTGTGAAGAGAACAACCTGTCTGAATGTTACGCCCTTCAGTGTGAAAACCTTGACATCAGATCTACCCAAGAGGGTAACCTTCTGTAATCTTGAACTTTTATAGTTCCAGGCAGCTTACACAATATTATCTCATTTTATTTGAAAGATGGGGAAGCAGTTACCCTCTTCTATGTATTTCCAGACTCATTCCACTTTTGCAATTTACTCTCTGTTGTGGTAGGAGGAACCGTTGCAAAAGAGATATAGAAAAAGCTTAACTAGGTAAAAATCTCAGAAGAGTTTCAAGAATAAAGCTAATGAGTACTAACCACTATACGATCACGGCCTAATGCACAGTGCATTGAAAAGTCAATCCCTCAAATTGCACTTGGTCCTCTCAATAACAGGATTTGCCATCATTTGTAAGTATAATGCACTATATGCTCTCTAATTATTTCTCTAATAGTAAGCAAATTTTCCAGAAGTTTGAAAAAGGTCAGTGTAAAGTGCATAATACGTATTTATATATTAAACACAGAGCTGTGGTCCAACTGACCACAGGTGCACTTAAAGGCTTACTCCATAAACAAACGATTGACATCTTAAGATCGACCCTATAGGCTAAAACTGCTACAATTTTGCGATTAGGATGGCTTTCTCCTTGCACTAGATGGACATTCTGCCTGATCCCTGACTCTGTTCATGAGCAGTTGATTTGTGAACAGAAACTTGTTCCTGTATGCCACTCCTGTCCCTGCAGCACAGCATATAAATTATCTGGTACCATTTATTTTCTTTCCTTGTGCCATATTTTAAAAATCTATCTTAGCTCCACATGCTCAGATGTACTCACTCAGATTAAGGACATAAGAAAAACCCTGCTTCCCATTGTAGCCCACCATGAGGTTCTCCAGCAAAAGAGAAAGGAATTCCTCTCTCCTTTCACTGCACCCCAACACCTTATGTTCAGAGGTGTACTGCTTCTGAGCATAGCAGAATGAGGAGGGAATGGAAGCAGGAATGGGTGATCGGGTCTTGGAAGGGGTTGGTTCAGTGGCCGTGGAGGCTGTTAAATCCTCGTCCCTTTCCCAGACCCAATCCCACTGCCAGCGTCCATGCAGACCTGAAACAGCAAATTCGCTAGTGCAGGTCCAAGTAGACCCCCGAGCAGACTCCCCCAGTGCTGTGGATTAGCCCAGGAGGAGACCTCCATAACTGTCCCTCCACAGGATGCAGCAGCTCGCAAGATAAGAGGGGAGAATAGAATTGGGCTGTAAGACTCCTTGTACTGCTGCTCAAAATGGGTTTGTTTGCAAAAGGGAGAGACAAAATGTTCAAGGAGGCCCAATAAAGACCAGGCAGCCTATAGAACAGGGGTGGCCAACCTTTCAACTTTAGGGTTGTCACTTCACAGAAATTGCTGAAATTTCCTTCTCTACACAATTGTTAAAGGTCCAGGTGCCCTAAAGTTGAAAGGCTGGCCACCCCTGCTATAAGGTAAAGATTTTCCTCACGACCGAATGGTCTAGTCGTGACCAACTGTAGGGGGCGGTGCTCATCTCCATTTCTAAGCCGAAGAGCCAATGTTTGTCCAAGGACAAGCTTCCATGGTCATGTGGCCAGCAGGACTATATGCCATAGTGCACGGAACACTGTTACGAAGTGGTACCTATTTATCTACTCACATTTTTTAATGTGCTTTCGAACTGCTAGGTTGGCAGGAGCTGGGACAAGCGAGAGGAGCTCACTCCATCGCACAGTCTCGAATTGCCAACCTTCCGGTCAACAAGCTCAGCTCAGCGGTTTAACCCACAGTGCCACCACATCCCTAACCCCTGCTGTAGAAGTAGGTAAAAACATTTTTACTTACCTTTTCTAGGATGACTGGAATTTGCATGCAGTGCACATTTTGGCGTGGTGCAAACTGGTGGGGGATATTTGATTGACCTATGTATCTAAATTTATTGTTGAACATTTTTATTAGGGGCTCTTTAAATATCAACTGTATCGCATGCTTTGGAACAGCTCTTTTTATCTTTAGAAATGGAAATCTTTTATTTCATTCAAAGCCAGTGAACATTTTAACTGACTAGATTAGGGGCTCAATCCTGAGCCCCACCATACAAGCATACTACCTGCACTGGTATTGCAAAACGTGCCGTAAAGCACTTGCAAGCTTGCACCGCCCACTCTACAGCAATGCGACGCTGGCGAGTGGTTGGTTACCTCTGGCCAGTGATGACCAGGTGGGTGGAGCAGGAAGGTGTTCCTGGGCGGGGAGGGGCAGAGGGGGTGGGATGAGTGCTGACTCTGGCCGCTGGTTCCCGATGTGTGCATAAGGCCACACATCCCTACATGGAGATCCTCACCTCTTCACTGGCTAAATAGCCAGCATAGAAGCGAGGAGACCCATCACCTGCCTTGAGCCCTACCCCAGAGGTAGGGGACGTTTGCCTAGGGTGTGTCATGCTGCTGTCTGGCTGCCAGTGGGATGCAGTGGGATCCACCTGGCTACAGCTGCTCGCCTAGGCAGTCAGACAGCTCAGGATTGGGGTGTAAGCCAAGAGTCATCTGTAGTGAATTGAACTGTTATGAACTGTTAATATCCCATTTATGAATACGGTAATTTCAGCCCAAAGGTCCAAATCCACATCTTTTACATGTGGTTGTGTCAAATTAAAACAGTGAATTGCTTCTTTCCATTCACTAGATTTATACTCCTTTGATTCTATTAAACCACAACAGAGACATCAATCCAAAGCGATTCTTGTTAATTTATACGTCCCTGCCCACTGGTTTAGAAAACTTTTCTTTCCGTCGGGGGGAACCTCCACTTCCAAACTGAATCCTAATGCAACTGGCAAGGTTCACACCAAGGCCACAATAGATTGCCTTGTAATTGATGGCATTACTTAGTTCAGGAGCTGTCTCAGTATCAAATATATTACTTTGGAGATAAGCATGCACTCAGCTGTGTTTAAATCTATTCCATTCCATTGCCTTCGGAATTTGCATGCTGCCTGTGCACTCTCTCTTAGACACTTCTATCAGGAGACCACACGGAGGGTCTGGCTGCCTCCAGTTTTAAATCTCTTCCACAGCCATAAATAGAAATACCCACCCAACCTTTCATCTCCTTTACATTTTTTCTTCTATTCTTTCATGCTGTCCAAGTTCTTGCATTTTTGGTTCCAAACTATGCGTTGTGCCATCAACATTCCAAGGTTAGAAGAACCTTCACTGTACTCAGGCTTGTACACATTCCAGAACTATGTTCATTTCATTTATTGCATTAGCAGCATGCTTGCCTCCAGGAAAAAAGCCAATTAGGGCTATCATCCAATTAAAGAAATCTTAATTGATGGATTATGAAGTTTTCAGCACAATCCTCTCTCTGCATGCCAACTCAGAAGTAAGTGAAATTATTAGTGCAGTCAAAGATAAACAGAAAAAAATCATTTGGATAAACAACTCTAAATGAACACCTTAGGTTGTACTTCTCTGAATTATTGTTGATTGTCGTAGCTTTTTTGGATAAAATGTATCCTAAATCTTTTGGGTGACAATTTCTTTAAAAAATAGATAAAACATTTCAAAGTAAAGAAAATAAATGAACAAGTGCTTGAGAGAGTGAACATTAAGTACAACAGTAATTCAAGGTTTACTGAAAATGACAGTAATGATATGATCACATAGTGCAGTTAGTATGTTTATTTTAAAAAGATGTACAGTCCTTGTTATCTGCTAGGGTTAGGTTCCTAGAAAACCTAGTGGATAGCAAATTCACAGATAACAAGCCATTGTTCCAATGGGGTTAGTTGTAATGGGTACTCTAGAGGGGCAGGGGTACCTTACTTGCCATCAGAAGAATCCAGCAGAGAGACTTCGGAAGTCAGCAGAGTGCCGTACCAAAAGATCTCTGAATGCTGCATATACCTTCCCGAGGCTGCAGGGACCTTCAGAATGGTGCCTACAACCAACACAGACCCCTATAAAATGGCCAGTGGACGCCTCTGCTGGCCATTTTAAAGGGGTCTGGGATGGTTGCAGGTGCCATTCTGAAGGTCTCTGCAGCCTCGGGAAGGCCTCTGCATAGTGGATAACAAGCACAGATAATGAGAGATAGGTAGCCATTCTGCCCCTTGCTGATACGCAAATTCACAGATAGCAAATTTGTATATAAAGAGAACTGACAGTATATGTCACCTCACCTCCCTTCTTAGAACTATTTGCCTAATGCTAGTACAGTACTTGCTGTGGGCCAGCCAGGGACCAGCCAGCAATGAAGAGGTAGTTTAAACACATTTTTACTTGCCTACTCCAAAAGGGACGTGGTGGCGCAGCGAGTTAATCTGCTGTCGCTGGGCTTTCGACCGCAAGGTTGGGAGTTCGAGACTGCGTGACGAAGTGAGCTCCCGTTGCTTGTCCCAGCTCCTGCCAACCTAGCAGTTTGAAAGCACCTAAAATGCAAGTAGATAAATAGGGACCACTTTGGTGGGAAGGTAACGGCGTTCCGTGCGCTACGGCGTAGAATCATGCTGGCCACCATGATCGGATAAAAACGCCGGCTCACAGGCTTTGAAACGGAGATGAGCACCGCCCCCTACAGTCGGTCACGACTAGACCATTCGGTCGTGGGGAAACCTTTACCTTACTCCACCATTGCCTTGTCCCCAATGGAACCAAAGAGATCTGCACCAACTCTTTGGCTGGTGTAAATCCGAGGGGGTCCAGGGGGTCATATCAAGCCTCGGCTGGGATCATAAATAACTGCATCATTGCTACCACAGACATCCACCCCAGCCCAACCTCAGCAAGCCTCAGTCCTTCCCCAGAACACTCCAGAATGCCCCCTCCACAGATTTGCCTGCTCTGTCGGGGGCTCTGGAGGGGATTGGTGTGCACCCAGGGTCACCAGCCCTTTGTGCTGACAGCCCGGCCCACGTGCTGTTGCAGTGCCTGCCACACTAGCAGCCTAGGCCTTCCACTGATGGAGCATGATGGAGTTCCATCAGTGCAAGGCTTGGATAGGATTGGGCTGTAAGATTTCCAAGGTGGCTCACAAAGAATAAAATACAATAAAAACGATAGATCCACAAACATAATAAAAATGCAGCACATATAAAAAAAAGAGCAGAATGAAAATGGGTGGGAGGCAGGTCTTAACTCTAGAGTTCTTTAACTTTAGAGTTCTTAACACAAATGTTCACCTGGGACATGAGAAGTTTACTTTCAGTCATTAGGAGCACAATCCTAACCTGGAGTTAGGCCAGCACAGTTAGGTAAGCAAAGTTTGGCCAGCACAAGGGCCACCGTAAAGCACCATCAGAGGCAGATCTAAGGGGGGGGGCAAATCTTTAAGTTTTGCAAGAAGCTTTACCCTGTCATGTAAATCCCTCCTCTCCCTTACTGCTGTAGCCAATAAGCAACACCAAGATGTTGCTGTTCCCTGTGAGGATTGGCTAGAACAGTGCAGGAGAGGAGTGTTTTCCACTGCAAGGTAAGGCTTCTTGCAAAACCTACAGTTTTGCCCCCCCCCTTAGATCCACCTCTGAGCACCATAAACCACCCTCAGAGTCAGGAAGGATGATGCACGTCTGTGTGCTGGTCTCTCTGATTCTGAGAGTGGTCCAAACATACTTTACGGTGTCCCTTGTTCCAGCTAAACGTTGCTGGCCTAAATCCAGGTTAGGATTGCACTCTCAGTATGACATGCATTTTCTTTAGATTGTTTGTTAAGTGATGAGCAGCACATTTCCCCAAGTGATCTGTAACCATTTGGTCTTGGTTGGTTAGTTTAGTTGGTTATGCGTGAAAGGCCTATGGCAAAAGCAGCTGCTACAATTGCTTAATCTGAAGTAGCCTCATGGAGTTCCCTAATATGACTGGAACTAGACTAGGGGGAATTAGGTGAGGATATAGTCCATGCAACACTTAAATCATGGAATATATGTTAAAGCATATATAAAGCCTGACGAAAGGACTGTTAAAGGACTAAAGTGTGTTAACAATAAAGGACTGTTAAAGGACTGTTTCACTTGCTACATAGAAGCAATGCACCCTTGCCAGTAAGTACAGTAAGTATATTCACAACACAGACCTGCAGCCCATAATGGTTCCCTGAAGAGCATCTTTACAGCAAACACCTTTTACATGTTTGTGTATTTGTAAAGCATCTTAAGGTCAAGGCTCAGCAATCAATGGGACTGAACAGAAAGGAAATAAAATCCCTTTTAAATTGGAATGGCTATAAAATTATTCTCCTTAGTCTGTACATTCAGGATATGTGCAAATAACTATTCAGTCAGACAAAATAAATAGCAAAACCAGGGATTTGCAGTGTGGAGGCGGAACAGCACCCACTGGAGTTCTCTGAAAAGCAGTGCTGCCACCATCTGAGGGCGCAGGCCCTCACCACCCACACCCTCTGAACAGTGGCTGGAGCACCTGCATTGTGAGTGCTTCATTCCTGCCCAGCTTAGACTGAAATCCTGTTCATTTCTACTCAGCAATAAATACCAGTTGGTTCAGTGAGAGGTGGTCTCAGGTAAGCGTGAATAGAACTGGGGTAGCTAAGGCATCTGCTACCCAGGATCAAAGAAGATTTTGTAGCCCCCCCCCTTTCAATAACAAAACAAAATTTAATTTATTAAGTACATAAATAATTTTCTGGTTAATTGGCCATAACGTTTTATAGAATATAAATATTCCACCCCAGTTGGTTTCCTTGCATTCTGCATTAAATTACCTTTCCAGTGATATATAAAAGGATGGTATTATTCATACTTACCAAGGTTTTAACAGTTCTGTCCACTAGTGTCAAGCTCAATTTGTTGCCCCGTAAAGCTGGTTGCCTGGTGCAATTGCCCCCCTGCACCCCATTAGGTACGCCACTGGTTTGCAATTCAGACACTGGTAATACAAAAGAGTTGCAATTAATCTCTCAGAGTACTTTCCCCATAACTATAACAAACTTTAATCTGTAACAAAGCCTGCAGCACCATCTCATCCATCCACCTTGGGCTGATGCAACCATAAAACACGTTTGTGCCAGCATGAGAATAGCTGGGCTGATGCAGGGGGCAGTGTCAGCCCAGGACCACCTGCAGGACCGGCAGATATGTCAGTCCCATGCCAGCCGAGTTTGGCCAGTGCGGGACCATTTCTGGTCAGGGGGAAGGCTGAAGAGAGGGCAGAATGGAGCAGAGGGAGGACATTCCTGGGGAGGGGGGCATGGGGAGGGGGAGGAACTGGGATCTGACAGTTATGCTGGATCCAAACCCCCACCCCTGGGCCACACAGCCCCAACCCGGGCAGTGGCAGGGCACTCAAACCTGCGCCTGCTAAACAGGAGGCATAGATCTGATGAAACCCATTGGCCCAGCTCCCTGCCCCCTGATGAGTTGCAGCTGCTTCCTAACTTGCTTTAGGACGCAGCATAGGCCCACCAGCCTGCCTGCTCCTACGCAAGTTAGGATTGCACCCTTAATCTTTGACTTTATTCCAATCTGCAAGGCCAGTTTGGGGAGGGGATGGTCCAGCAAGCAATGGAAAGAATCCTGGACAACCACAGATCCTTCATGCTTATGGGAATATTCCATAAAATTCTGGGATTCTTCATTCTCCATTATTCTTTCTTCCTCGGTTTTTGAGGTGAAGGGTCTCTCGGAGTTTCAAAACTAACTTTTCACTCTTGGTCACTAGCAACCCTGTCAAATTGTTTCCACTGTTTCTTCCTCTTTTTTTCTCAGCCTGTGGTTTGGACATCTGTTTCGTCAGCTTAGTGTGGTTTCGATACTGATTGCACATTTTCCTTGCAACCTCTGCCCTACAAAAGTTGACAAACTCATGCTAAGTGAGATCTATCATCACCAGTATATCACAGATTATATATAAAATACTTCTTTTACTCCTCCAGCACTGGTGCTGCTATATCATCTCGGTTTCTGAATATCCAATATTTATCAGTATGGACTATAGCCAATGAAAGTGAATCCTGATCAGGTACCACTGAAATTAGTGGGATTTAAGGGAGCAATCCTAACCTGGAGTAGGCCAGCACAGTTTGGCTGGCACAAGGGACACCATAGAGTGCGTTTGGACCACTCTCGGAGTCAGAGAGGATGGTGCACCTCTGTGTGCTGGCCTGTCTGCCTCCAAGAGTGGTCCAAACATACTTTACAGTGTCCCTTGCGCCAGCCAAACTGTGCTGGCCTAACTGTGCTTGCCTAACTCCAGGTTAGGACTGCAGCCTAAGTTAGTCATGACTATCTTGTCTCATGCTTAGTCAGGATTCACTCTTTGGCTACAACTCTATATCCTTATCTTGATGATAAATGTGAGAGACATGGACCTGGTATTATTTTGCTCCTAAGACATTACATGAGTAGCTGAAGCACATGGAAGGTGTGCTTCCATGTGCTAACCTTGCCCTGGTTAGCTGGCATGGCCATTTGTCCTCTTGTTGCATCTTTGGTGCAATAATAATTTCAGGTCCATGCCTATCATGGTCTATTGTCTAGATAAAAACACGATTTTTGAAAAATGGGATCATCCAAAATAAGAAAAATATAATAGTATAACTAAGGGCCCAATCCTATGGGCCTTACCACTGGCAGTAAGTTTGTATCCCCAGTTCTGTGTATCATAACCCAGTAAACATGCCATAAAACAAGTTTATGGCACTTGGAGAGTAGGTACCGGCCTGCACTGGGGCCATGCCAGCCAGAGCTGCACCCCAGCATGGATGGTATACATAGCCAGTGTTTCAGCAGCACCAGCCAGTGGTAATGCTGGGGTGGGGGTGGGGAGGTGGTGGAGCAGACCTGGGTGGGGGGGAGGGCTGGAGTGGGGGTGGGACCTGTGGTGGCCTCCACTGCCAAATCAGTATTGGGCTGCACAGCCTGATATGGAGGCTCTAAAGATTGCACCATCAAAATAGCTGGTGCATACTTGAGGGGGGTCCACTGGCAGGCCAGTGCCCTTACCCGGAGGAAGGGGACGAACATCCCCTTCCCTCCAGATGCCTCCTACTGCCCATAGGATGAAGCGGTAACTGTTTGCTCCTCCTACTGGGGCCTGGCACCATAGGACTGGGCTACCAGTACACTAAACATAAATGAATGGGAATTTATATTTTTTTCTTGGAGTTGTTCTTTAGCTGTAAAATGGCATTGCTGTGTGAGCGCGAAATGTTTGGGCATAACTTTTTGAACATTAAATATTCTGAGTAGAAAATGAGATATTTCTTTTCTATGAAATCCCTAACTATTTGCAAACACTCAAAAATAAAACAATCTCTTATTTTCAAGTTCTGCCCAGCTCATAAAAGCCATAATTTTCCAGTGACAGCTGCACTTCTAGCACATGCATAAAAGAAAAAGTGGCCTTTGGTGGTGTTCTTTAAGCATTGTACAAAATCCAAAGAACCTAGATGAGTAGTTGGACTCTATAATCCAGCCATCACAGTAAATCTCTTGTTGCACTGTTTCCCACAAAATGGGTTCTTTGATAGGGCATGTGATAGCGTTGCACATGCTAATGCGAGTCAGAGAGCACACTGAATAGTTCATGAATGCCCCAAGCACCATTCAGAGCTCTACTCAGAGACATGCTTTACTTAATCATTAGCCAATATACAAATTTGGCATTGTTACATTTTTTGAAAAATCTCCTATTAAGGTTAATTTTGTTTTTGCATACATTGACCGCAGTGACGTGGTTACTGAACTGTTTCAGTTATATTATTATCATAATATCTGGAAACTTTGCTTTTGCCCTTCATGCCTTACACATACACAGATGTCAGGAATGAAGTCTGAGCTATTTAATTTATTCAGCATTCTATTACTGGTTTGCATATAATGTTTGATAGAAATATTAGGTTTTCTGCCCCTAAACAAGAGCATACTTTCAGCTGTTTTTAAATATTTAATTCAACAGGGTTTTTTTTTTTATCTGACCCTTTATGGTCAATCGAAATACTATAATAGCCTTCATGGGTGATTTCATTTCAACTTTCACAACAAAGGATACATTTTAACAAGTGTACTGCGTTTGACTCCTTCATTTACATATTTACAGATGTTTACAGATTTGGGACACCATTAGGAGGATTATATTAGAATTAAGAACAATTTATTTATTTATTTATTTATTTATTTATTTATTTGAAGAATTTATACCTCGCCTTTCCCATGCCGAAGCAAATGCCCAAGCCAGCTTACATAAGCAGGCTAGTCTAAACCACCATTCTTTCAATGGGGTTTTTTTTTTTTTTTACAAATATACAGTACTAGCTTTTTGTTACCTGGCGTTGCCCGGGTAACAAAATGATCTACCAGAGTTTATGAGTTTTGCACCCCTTCTCGCCCCCCATGCTGACGGGGGCCCAACCCAGACTCCAACCGTGTCAGGAGCATCGCCACTCACCTCGGCGACCTCGGAAACTATGGATCCGACGCCGATTTCGTCCATTTTTGACCGTTCTCACACAGGGGCCCCTACGCACTCCCACCCCCGGGAGCGCTGGGGGGGGGGGCTGACCCCTGCAATGTTTGTCACCAGGCCGCAAGGCATGCACGTGCCAAGTCTGGCTCCAATTGCTCCAGGCATCACAGTGGGGCATGGCGGGCATCTTGTTTTGCACCCCTTCTCGCCCCCTATGCCAAGGGGGGGCGAACCCGGACTCCAACCGTGTCGGGAGCGTCGCCACTCATCTCAGCGACCCCGGAAACTATGGATTTGATGCCAATTATGGCCGTTTTTGACCGTTTTCACGTGGGGGCCCCCTGCACACCCCACCCCTGGGGACGCTGGGGGGCCCTGCCCCCCACAGTGTTTGTCGCCAGGCCACAAGGCATATGCATGCCGAGTCTGGCGCCAATCACTCCAGGCATCACAGTGGGGCATGGCAGATGTCTCGTTTCTCACCCCTTCCCGTCCCCCACATTGAGGGGGGGGGCGAACCCGAACTCCCACAGCGTCGGGAGCGTCGCTGCTCACCTCGGTGACCCCAGAAACTACAGAACCAAGGACGATGTCGTCCATTTTCACGCGGGGGCCCTGGGGCACCCCCACTCCGAGGGCGCGGGTGGGGCCTTACCCCCGGAGTGTTTGTCGCCAGGCCGCAAGGCACGCGCGTGCCGAGTTTGGTGCGCGTCGCTCCAGGAGTTCCAGCAGGGCATGGAGGACGTTTTGTTTTGCACCCCTTCTTGCCCACCACACCGGGGGGGGCGAACCTGGAGTCCGACAGTGTCGGGAGCATCGCCGCTCGCCCCGGCAACCCCGGAAACTGTGGATTCGACTCCGATTTCGGCTGTTTTTGACCATTTTCACATGGAGACCCCCGCATACCCCCACCCCTGGGGGTGCTAGGGGGGTCTGACCCCCGCAGTGTTTGTCGCCAGGCCACAAGGTGTATGCGTGCCAAGTTTCGTGTCGATCGGTTCAGGCGTTCCAGGACGGCATGGCGGATGTTTTGTTTCACACCCCTTCTGGCCCCCTGTGCCGAGGGGGGCCCGAACCCAGACTCCACCGGCATCGGGAGTGTCGCCAGTCGTCTCAGTGACCCTGGAAACTATGGACCTGATGCCGATTTCGGCTGATTTCGGCCGTCTTCACATGGGAGCCCCTGCGCACCCCTGCCCCCGGGCGTGCTAGGGGCCCCCGACCCCTGCAGTGTTTGTGGCCAGGCTGCTAGGCTTCCGCATGCCGAGTTTGGTGCCAATCAGTCCAGGCGTTCCAGCAGGGTATGGCGGACGTTTTGTTTCGCACCATGTCGAGGGGGGCTGAACCCGGACTCCAACGGCGTCGGGAGTGTCGCCGCTCATCTTGGCGACCCCGGAAACTATGGATTTGATGCCGATTTCAGCCGTTTTTGACCGTTTTCACACAGGGACCCCCGCGTACCCCCACCCCCAGGGGCGCTAGGGGGGCCCGACCCCCACAGTGTTTGTCGCCAGGCCGCAAGGTGTATGCATGCCAAGTTTCGTGCTGATTGCTCCAGGCGTTGCGGAGCCTATGCGAAACATACATACACACACACACACACACACACACACACACACGCTCTTCTTTATATATATAGATTCTTGTGATCCGCCAACCCTCAGTCCCAGATGCATCCTTCACAGTGTGGTCCTCTCCTTTGGCTGCATGCAGTGGTGTCATCCAAATGATTTAGGAACAGGTACTCACTTTTGATTGGCACTTGTCAGGGTCCGCCCACCGGAAGTGACATCATAAGCCGGAAGTGAGGTCATGACAGGAAGTGAGGTCATAGCCGGAAGTGAGGTCATGAGTGTTGCCATGGATGTGATCATGTTTGTAATAACTTCAGCTTGTGGTTAGTGTTGATTTAACTTCTATTGCTTTGCTTTCTAGAGATGTGTATAGACATATTTTGCTTCAACTGTTCTCTGGTTAAATAGCAGGCTAGACTTAACTAGATTGTGAGCCCTTTTGGGACAGGGAGCCATTTAACTTTAATGTTAAATGCAAAGAGCCGGCAAGGAGCAGGAGGGGGAACGGGCAACCAAAAAAAGACCGTGTGGGGGCTGGGGCTGGGGGGAGGCTGCAGGAGGAACCGGGACGCTGGATCTGCGTGGCTGGAGGGAGCGGGAGCCCCAGGCAGCCTACCTTCTCACGCTTGCTGCCTTATTCCCGGGTCTCCCTCACTGCTGCCGCCACCACCACGCTGCCTGCCTGCCTGCCTCCTCACAGTGCAGTACATATGCGCAGCTACTGAGCCAACCAGCCAACGGGGCCAGCTTCGAGTGGGCGGGGCCAGCTCAACTTCTAGGAACCGGTACTCACGTAGTGGTGCGTAGTGGGTGCATGACATCACTGTTAATATCCCATTAAATCCTTCACTGACAGAGCTTTTCTTTCAATGTACCTTCGAGTGCACACCTCCACAATACACCCTGGCTGTGTATGCAGCGTGGCAGCTTGTCAATGATGAGGGAATGGGACTTGGATACCCTACTTGAATGAACCACCAAATGTGGGAAACGAACAGCACAGGGAAAGCCTCAGATGATGATGCTGGCCACATTTCTCCTGAACCAGCTGCTAGCGATATACCTTCAATGGCTGGGAGTCCACTGCAGTAATGTGCAGTGAGTGTATGGCAAATGAGGAGGAATTGCCCTACTGGGTTCTTTGAAAACTGCCTCCACTGCTGCTGCAGTGGCTGTGATCCTGCATATAGTCCATGGGCTTCAGCTGCTCAAAGCCCATGGGTTGTCAGTGCTTGCATGAAAAGTGGGGCATTTTCAAAGGCCTCCGGTAGGGTAGTTTTGCCTCACCTGCCACACCCTCACTGCATGTCGCTGATCCACTGACAGCCAATCCTAGGTGTTCTTTGGGCCAGCACCAGCCTCTTCTACTGGCCCAAGAGTGTCACAAATACATTGTAAAGCATGTTGGTGACAACTTAGTAGTTGGAGAGGACAGCACACAGATGTGTGTTGTCCTCCTCATGCCAATTCCCGGACCTCAACTGGCTGCATGCCATCAAGCCTCAGCAGGCAATCACAAGTCAAGCCTGGACAGGTCCTCAAGGTGGTATTCCATTCTTTTGCCGGCTGGCCTTCTCACACACGCCCCCACAACTTTCCCTTGCGGTGAGTAATCAGCTCCACAGTAACTCTGTTCTGCCACCACAGGTACTGCAGCTTGTCTCAGCCTGGCATCTGTCTCCCATCCAAAAACAAACCATAGATTTTCCTGCTTAGCTTCAGGCAGTACCAGCAGCTCAACCATCAGTCCACACCTCCTGCCCCAAGAATAATCTTGATATAATGAAATCCAAGAAACAAAATTCAGCTAAGAGATTTGTGGCCCAATCTTATCAGGGCACAGCGATGCTGGTGCACTTTTTCCACTAGCGCTAACGTAGTCAGCATCAGTCATAAAAAGCGCTATAGCATCACACTCTGTGGCTCATCAGCCCACCGCCAAAGGGAAGGTAGCAGGGAAGGTAGAAGGGTGGGGGAGGGAAGAACAGGGCCAAGGAAAGTGGAACATGGCCATGACAGGGTGGGGAATGGGCAGATCAGGTCTGAGGATGGTTGCGTTTGGTAGCAATGCAGCCATTGAATCGTTACCCCCTTCCTCAACCTGATCCCAAGTGCAAGTCCATGCTGACCTTCTTCCAGCTATTTAGCTAGCGCAAGTTTGAGTAGATCCCCCTACACCATGGAGGCTTACCCCTGGGTAAAGGAATGATTGTTGAACCCAGAAGAGACCTCTGTAACTCCTTCCCCACCCTTTTGCAGTAATCATTTGGCACCACTGCTTCAACGGGAGCAGGAAGACAAGAATTGGGCTCTTAAAGTTTCTTTATAACTTTAAACCATTATACAGAACATGCATGAAGAACCAAATGCCCATATGAAAATTGGAGCCAACTGGCTTAGAAGAAGCAGAATTCAAAAGGCTTGACAATGCACATGAAAAGTCACAAGCCAAATAATTGCATGGTGACACTGCTGTCCAGAATGCTAATATCACTATATGGGGTCTCAAAATGTTTTGCCACAAGGTACTGTGTTTCAGTGGAGGAGGGTGGAGGGTGGGGGAATTGTTAGCAGGTTCTTGTTCTCAATGGCGTCTCTACAGGGACGGCAGAGCTCTAAGTTTTGCAAGGAGCCTTACCCTGTCATGTAAATCCCTCCTCTCCCTTGCTGCTGTAGCCAGTAAGCAACGCCAAGATGTTGCTTTTCCCTGTGATGATTGGCTAAAACAGTGCAGGAAAGGAGTGATTTCTACTGCAAGGTAAGGCTTCTTGCAAAACTTAGAGCTC
Organism: Lerista edwardsae; assembly: GCA_029204185.1. NCBI lineage: Eukaryota > Metazoa > Chordata > Lepidosauria > Squamata > Scincidae > Lerista > Lerista edwardsae. The sequence continues at coordinate 14,780,327 of JAJKFI010000021.1, read as the reverse complement.
TGCCCTACCTGTAGAGACGCCACTGCTTGTTCTTGTTTAAAGGCCTAGAAAAACCAATCAAGATGTATGGGGTAAGCAATGATCTCTCTGATGTCTAATATATCAGTCCTTTTATGAGCAGGCAACCTTTTCCTAAATAGCAATCCCTACCAATGTATTTTCTGATGCTGGTTTCCCTGAGCCAACTTTTCTCATTCTGACAATGCTTAACTGCACATACCAATGGTGATCTTTACCTACAGTGTGTAATAAAAACTACAACCAATCTTGAATCACCAGAAAAAAACCAAGTTGTATGGCAAATATTCCCGCTGATTCCGCTATCACACAGTCATTGGTCCAAGTCAATTCGCCTAAGTTGGCAGTGGGAGAATTTAGGAGTCCATTGGGGTTAAATGAGCTACTGGAAACAATACAAGTTTGGCTGGTTGCCAGGCTGAGTGCAAGCCATTGTTGCCCTGCATAGGGCAGGGTTGTTTTGCCAAATGTCCTACCTAATTCCAGGGGAATGCAATGTCTTCTGAGTAAGTGGGCTTATAGTACAATAGAAAGTCAATCAGGCACTGATTTTATTTTATTTGTACTTTGCTTTGGACCTCGAGTACTTTATAACATTTGGCTGTTTTTCTCCCTGTTTATTCCATTTTCCAATGAACCTTTTCTCTGGTGAGTAGAATCATCAAGGCAGGGATGCAACTACAGAAGTAGTAGTCCAATTCCAACTACATGCTACCCACAGGGTGACGCTAGAACCCCATGGGCTCCACTGCATCCTGAAGGCAGCCAGAGTCCACGGGAAGATGGAGGGAGAAATACACGAATGTTCTACTTCCTGTCCTCTGCTCCCGCATGGTCCCCAATGGTTCTACTTGAATTGGCACCAGCTATTTGGCTGGCACATGTCTGAGTAGAGTGAAGGGAGCACATCAGGAAGAAAATGAGTTTAGGACAGTGGTTCTCAAAATTTTTAGCACGAGGACCTGTGCTAAATTACAATCTGTCCAGAACCCTGGAAGTGATGTCATGGCCAGAAGTGCAGTCATTGTAATTGCCAGAGCCTGCTGCTTTTCCGACAATGCAGCAATAAATTGGGTTATTTCTCAGAGCGCAATCCTAAACTGGAGTGAGATGGGTATAAACTAAGCCAGCAAAGTTTGGCCAGCACAAGGGCCACCATAAAGAATGTTTGGACTACTCTTGGAGTCAGGGACGATGGCTCACATCTGTGAGCTGGCCTCTCTAACTCCAAGAGTGGTCCAAACATACTTTGTGGTGGCCCTTGTGCTGGCCAAACTTTGCTGGCTTAGCTTATGCCGGCCTAACTCAGTTTAGGATTGTGCCCTCAGTCATTTTCCAATAGCAACATGAATCAGAAAAAAAGCCTATTTACAACCTTGACACAAGCAAAACAACCACAGTCTCCTCCCCCTTTCCAAAATCTCATTTCCCCATATTTTCAACATGGCTGCCCTAGGTTCTTTGCTACCTGAAATTGGCATGCGACCCACTGGTGGGGCCTGACACACTTTGAGAACAGCTGGGTTAGCATATCCCAGAGCTCTCCCTGCTAAGAATTGCACCCATCCTCCCTGATACATCCCTGATGTAGCTGCCACCCACCTGGTTTTGCCTACCCTGTGCTCCACCCCATGTTCCACCCAGTGACTTGACTGTACCAGTGGGGGGGGGGGATGGCATCTGACAATCTTCTTCTGGTGCTGCTGTGTCTTACAGCATCACTCAAACAATGGCTACCACCATCAGCCATTTTACGGCAGCATAAAATGGAGCAAATGGTTCCAAGTACCAGCCCGAGCCTGATTAGGATCAGGCCACAAGACGATAATGTTTATATCCTGATAAGGCCAGATAGTACTGCTAACCCCTGGTTTGTGAACAAATTTTAAAACACTGGCTCCAATGCATATCCTTGGGGAACTCCAATACTTACATTCCCTTATCTGTCCATTTAGTTTCATCAGAGCTACTAGAGCATGATAGAACCAAGTTTAAAACATCTATTAGTTGTTTGCAGAACATTTTGTGATGGGTCCAATTGCTTTGCTTTGCTCCATTTGCCAATATTCTTGACATAACACATGCTATTCACTTGCTAACAGTCCCCATGATTTTTTTTTCTCCACAGAGATGCTTTTGAAAACTGAGTATTTAGTGCAAAGTCACAAAATATCCATAACATCCATTTGTCTCAGTCAGATAATCTCTAATGAATGCTAATAAGGGAAAATCGGGTTTTGAGTATTTTTACTTTTAGGACACTCAGTTCAGACATTTACTGCTTCTTTCACATACAGTGGTCCACATAACCTCAGGGATTCAGGAAGGTAGAAAAAGTAACATCTGATCTAGTGTACTTTTAATTAGAACCACCAGCAGCTTTCATGAACATGGCCATGTGTTTTAGCCACCACACTGGCATAAAATTGATGCTAGAAATCTTCACTTCATTAGGGAGAGTGCTGGATTAGGCAGTTATCCATCTGGGTCGACCTCTACTCCTCTGGGCTTCAGCAATCTTTGAGCTGTTCCAGTTGGAGAAATCAGCATATAATTTGCGTGAGGACTTTCCCAAATCATTTTTCTTGCTGAGCAGCAAGCAACAGCTGCCTCTTGCCGTTCTCCTTCTGTTGTGTAGGTCTCCTTGCTAGCTTTATGTAGCAAAGATGGAGTTCATATTGGTGCTATGAAAAGGGGAAAAAAAGAGCATAGATTGCTGTAGAAATCTTCCATTCAAAGAACTGTAGAGCCATACTCCAACTCCAGTGTGTAGTACCATACTTTTTGAATGTATAGCTGTGTAGGAGAAAGGAAGAAGGGACCTCTCTTCTGTAGCCTCAAAATAAAGTCCATATCATCCTTGTGCATGAGGATGAAGCTAGGAAAAGAGAGTACTCATAACTGAAACGGTCAAAGAGTGACCCTTGACTTGGAGTTAACGCAAAGCATCCTCAGAAATTGGGCAACAGAAGACGAGATGATACTGAGAAGCAGGAAGGACAGCTATGGTGCTTGCATCACATCAGACTTCAAAGGAGTGGTGTCATTCAAATGATTTAGGAACAGGAACTCACTTTTGATTGGCACTTGTTGGGAACCTGGAACCAGCCACGGAGCCCGTTAGGATCCGGAACGCTCGTTCTGGTCCGTTTCCCCTGAATGACATCACTGCTTCAAAGCCTTCTAAGTCTGAGACCTTTATCAGGCATATTTTAGCTTTCAACATACAAAATCAGGATTTCAGCAGCAGCTTTGGAAGAACATGGTGCAGTTTGAAGACATTTATGGGGAACTATATACATGTGGGCCTGCATTATCTGTAGGTTCAACATCCATGGATTTCATGGATGTACCCTTCACCTGTACCCTCCAAACACAACTGGATCTGAGCTCCTGGGAGAAACCAGAATTTGCAGAGGTTGTTGGGTTTTGTGTTTGTTTTTTGCCTAAACAGCCATTCTAGAGGCCGCGGACAGTCATATGCTGCCTTTGCAGGCCTCAGAAAATCCTCAGGACCTGACCGGAGCTCAGCTGTGGTCAAGTTTAGAGGGTGGGGGTGGGCCCCAATGTTTCAATATCCATGTTTCAATACCCATGGATTGCAGAAGAAGAGAACCCCTACAGATATTGAGGGCCCACTGTATAGAGAACTAAAGGCATGCACCGGTATCTGCTGGGGTTTCAAACAAGACCCACCCATGTGGTGAAGTGCAGTGAAGTGTGTGTGGAATCCTCCTGGGGCACAGTATGCCCAATAAGCATTCCAAGAAGAATAGTGTTAGTGAAATATCTTACCATTCATGTTGTGAGAGGCAGTAGGTTGTCTGTACAAAGTGCTCCCTTTGTACACAAAGTGTCCTTTCCCCAGTTCCCAACACCAGTTTTTTAGGAGGGTGCACACATGCATGCATGCATACTCTGAATGTAGATTACATGAGGCCAGAGAGCTATAGCTCCATTCCACTCACCTGGTCATCTGAGTTCTGGTTAAATTGATTTAAGTGTTATTGGAGCACCACCTAGTGACAATTCATATATCTGTCAAATATATTTTTTATTAAAGATATTTTCTTTTATGCATTTAATTTCCCGTGTACAAAGAGTATATTAGTGGTAAATGACAGCTTTCTGGCCTGTGAGAAATAGAAAATTGTGTTATTACACAACATGGTCTAGAGACGTAGCTGTATCACCCTATTTCATATATAGCCATTTTGGGGAACCTTAAAGACTAACTCATGTCTTGCAATAAAGCTTTCCTGGACTTACAGCCACTGCCAGCCCAACAATGAGGTGAGATGAAGTGGGTTACATCAGTAGCAGATTGCAAGGAGCCCAAGGGGACAGTGGATTTCATGGATTTTCTTTTCTAGAGAGTAGCAAAACAGGCAGTTGCTATAGTGCTGGTGCAATCCTATCCATGTCTACTCAAAAGTGAGTCAGGTTGTGTTTGACAGGGCTTACTCCTAGGAGAGTGTGTATATGCCTTAAAAACGGTTTCATCAGATATGTGAAATGGCCATCTAAGTTGGTCTCTACATCCTGATAAGAAAAATTAAGAAAAATTAATAAAATAAAAAACAGATTAAGAAATGCAATAGACAACAGAAGGAACTATATCGAAGTACTATGTAAATCACCAATGTTATGAAATCCAATCCAGTGAATACAAGTTCCAATCGTATGTGTGCAGTGATGTCATTCAGGGGGAACGGACCAGAACGGGCGTTCCGGATCCTAACGGGCTCCGTGGCTGGTTCCGGGTTCCGGACAAGTGCCAATCAAAAGTGAGTTCCTGTTCCTAAATCATTTGAATGACACCACTGTATGTGTGTAATTATCTCCTAACAAGAGATGAACAGCCAGTGGTATTCCTATGGGGGGAGAGGGGAACGCTAAGTGTTGCAGGAGCCTTAGCCTTTTGGCTAAGAGGGCAAAGCCTCCAAGCTGCGAATGGCTCTGAAGACGAGGGGGACAGATGGCTTTACACAGGAGGTCAGGCTCCTGCAACGCTTAGTGTCATCTCCCCCCCCCCCCGAACGCTACTGCACTGAGTCATGAGGACCGCAGCATGTCCCCTACTACAGTACATACTTTCAAGACGAGTTTTAACTGGGAATTAAGGACATGGTGGCGCAGTGGGTTAAACCGCTTGTGCTGGGCTTTCTGACCCGATGGTTGGGAGTTCAAGACTGCATGACGGAGCGAGCGCCCGTTGGTTGCCCCAGCTCCTGCCAACCTAGCAGTTCAAAAGCACCTAAAAATGCAAGGAGATAAGGGCCTTTCATGCTGGCCACATGACCACGGAAGCTTGTCCCCGGACAAACGCAGGCTCCAGGCTTAGAAGCGGAGATGAGCACCGCCCCCTACTGTCGCGTGGGGAAACCTTAGCCTTAAAGTGAAACGTGGGACTTTTTGCAATGCCTCCTGGGATGTGGAACCAAAGGAAGGTTCTCTATTCCATATGAATCTGGCAAAAAATAAGGGCTACGGCTACTGATGGAATAATTGTTCCTGAATAAAGGAATAAAGTTCCTGAATCTGGAGGAAAACATTAGGAAACTATACAGGCGCCCATCCACCGCCAGAGGGAGAGGGCAGGAGTAACAAGTGCCAAATGCGCAGGCGCAAACCAGCGGGGCCTGGGGCACTGTGTGAGGACTGGGAGTCGTTCGAAGTGGTCCTGCAGCTGAGTTCCTGTTGCCATGGTAGTGCTCGCTGCCGGAAGAACTCCTCGTTGGTCCCGCCCATCTGCTAGAGTTTCGCCGTAGCTCAAGGCTTGGGCGTCAGGGAGCGGCTCCTTCGTTGCTGCTGAAGATGGCGGACGGCGGGGCAGCCACCGGGCAACCGAAGGAGGAAGCCGTGGCAGCCGGGACGAGCGGACCGCGGAAGGAAAAAGGACCACGTGGAAGTGGCCGGCCCCCCACAGTCCGGGATTTGCAGGTGTGGATGGCGTGGAAGGAGGCACGGGGAAGGGGACTGCCGCAGGCACTGTCGCCTCCCCTTCCTGGGTCTTGCTCCGCCTCGCCCGCTCCAGCAGCATCACCTTCGCGGGGAAACGCGCAATGCTGCTTTTCGGTCGTTTTGATGGAGCAGCAGGAGGAGGGATCCCAGAGCCTGGGTTGTTATTGGTGTGTGTGTGTGCGTGAGAGAGAGAGAGAGCGAGCGAGCGAGCGAGCGAGCTCTTCCGCACAGCATTTGTGGCAGGCTTATTTCCAGAGAACTAAGTGATTTTTTTCGAGCCACTTACCACCACCCCTTTCCTTTTTCACACGAACGCAACTGGCATGCTACTCACCATGCATTTTTTATGTGTTAATGCATTCATATCTGTCATTTGTATGCTGTAAAACTTTGGTTGCTCTCAGTGGCGTTCCTATTGGGAAGCAAAACGCTAATTGTTGCAGACGCTTGAGCTTTTGTGTAACATGGCCCCTCTCACTCACCTCCAGAGCCAGTCGCTGCTTGGAGAGCTAACTCCAGAGACTTTGCTCTCCAAGCCGCGAATGGCTCTGGAGATGAGGGACTGTGTTACACAGAAGCGTGGTCTCCTGTAACGCTCAGCGTTTTGCCCTCCTCACTCCCCTTTAGGTTGCCCTACGAATAATTTTCTGGAACCACAATTTCTCCAGAATTTCAGTGCAAAATCCAATTGCTTATTACAACTGCTCTGGGAGAGCTCTTAATCCAAATTGTTAGGTGATGTGATTACTGATACAAATATTTATCAAACTTCTGGCTTTCCAGTGGCTGACTCTTTGGTTTGTTAGTTGGTAGCACAGAGAAGAATTAAGTAAGTCCAGTGATGTCAAGATTTCTCATACATCACAACTTGAGGTGCTAGATATTTCTGGTTAAATTTTTAACCTCACAATTCTGTGTGGCTTCATAGGTTGTTTTTTTTAATGAATTTTTTTACTTTAATCCTGGCACAGTTTGCCATTTAAATGGCAGATGAGTCCTTTCATTTCAGTCATGGCTGATTTTAGTTCCTGTCATCATAACAGATTTAACAGATCTGCAAAATCAATTGCAATAAAATAGCAACACTTATGGGAATGCTACTAAATTTTGAGGGAGTAAAGAAAATATAATGTCATAGGAGTATCCATCATGGACAATTTTATCAGTTCAGGACCAATTCCAACAGCATAGCTGGGGGGGGGGACAATAGTTACTGCAGGTGCCACAATTACCATGTAACCAATCCCTCCTAGTTGCTGTTGGAGCCATTCCAGACAGCAACACGAAAGAAGTGTTGTTTGGTTCAGCGAGTGTCTGCATGTTGCTAGAATGCCTCCAATGGTGAGAGGGAGGAGCCCCTTACACGACACATTGCAGCACCTGCTGTACTTGCTCTTTTGCCCCCCCCTCTAGCTACACTACTGAGTTCTAATCAGCTTAGTCCACAATGCTTATTAAACAGCACAAAATGTTATTTCTCCTAAATCCTTGCCAAGCACATCAGGGCCTGCATAAAAAAAAAAATAGCAGTCACTAGAATATCTGGGCTGTGATGAAGACTGTTTTGTTCCCCAGCCTTTGCTGCTGCTTAGAACTACTGTGTGATGAGGAGGGAGCAGCCCAAGAGAGGAGAAAAAACTGATTATGTTATTGTTAATTGTACATAATTACTACTTTGATGGGTTTCAACCTGAGAGTGAACAAGTGCCTACTTTGTGTACACCATTCATGTTATTATGGACTATATACAAAACCAATTAAAGCACACACAGTATATACAAAAACCAATCAATTAATATTTATATATTGCTTTTCAACAAAAAGTTCACAAAACAGTTTACAGGCAAAAAAATCTGATTTAGTAATAGTGATTTTTATATATTGCGTACAAAAAGAATGTCGATAATAGTCTCCTGACTAGTCTGTATAGCAAAGCTTGTAACATTTCAACCTTCAAATCTCTTGTGTGAATTGAAGAAGATATTCTAGCAGAAGATATTCTAGAAAGGCAATGGAAGTTCATTTGTGCCAAGCATATGTTGCTTGTTCACTTTGCTGCTTTATACTATTTTGCATTGTATAAAACATTAAATACTATCTAGTCCTGTAAGCAAAAGCTGCATAGCAGATATAAAGCACTATGTAGCTGTTGTGCTAGCAAGTGTTGCTCTTTTCTGACTTTAGAAGTCTCCCCTTAGTAATTGGATATTTCTTTCAACTTTAAATACATAAATATTCCTTGTATGCATGGGGTATCAACTGAAACGTATGTCTAGACAGTACCCATATCATCATGTTGTTGCTGAGTTTGAATACAGCTTGTATAGAATTGCCTAAAACATCTAATGTTCTGTGTAGCTGGCATTAGCTGGGCTGTATGAAGATGAAATGAAAAGACAACCAACTCATTCTGATAAACCTGCAGTGAGAGTGGCCAGTCATTCCAGATTACCAGTCCAGAGGTAAAAAAAAAAAAGACTTTTAAATTATATTTTAGTTAACTTGCACATGTTTCATAGTTTTTAATCATTTTTGAACATGAATATTTTTAAAACCATGGATCTTGGATATTCTAATATAAAGAAGTACTGGAAAAAATAAATGTTTCTCAGTATAGAATTAAATATTTTTCTTTAGGAATCAAAATGGAACGTCCATGTGAGCTCCATAGAAGTTACTTATGGGGTAACCTTGGAATGCACACACGTACCTAGGACTATGTCTCATTGAACTCAGCAGGATAGTTTTTTGTGCATATATGTATGGCAATGCACTGTAAGTTTTAAGTTTGTTATAGAATTATTTTTGCTCAGCACTCGCATTCTATTTATTTATTACGATCTTGGATTATCTAATTTAAGCCCAAATCCTATCCAATTTTCCAGCCCTGGTATAGCCATCCCAATGAAGTGTGTACTGCATTCTGTGGTGGGGGTGGCTCCTCAAGGTAAGGGAACATTTGCTCACTTACCTCAGGGCTGCATTGCAGCTGCATCAGTACTAGACTGTTGGATAGGATTGGGCCCTTAGGTTTGTCACAAGATGTGTATATATTGCAAAGTTCTTGGCAGCATCATTTAATGTAAAATCGCTAGTATCAATTTTGGCTAGTACCAAAATAAATGGCATTTTAAATAAAATATTTCTTGGCAGTCTGAAATTTGACTCTCTTAGAAGTATGAGAAAACCAGAAAGAAGTATGAGTGATGACAAGGATAACCAAAGGTACTGTAAAATTAATCCTTAATTCATCTAACCATACCTATTATTGTTTAGTTCTTTTTCCTTTTAAAATTATCTATACCAGTGGTTCCCAAACTGCATGTCAGGACCCAAATAGGCTTTTTCCTTTCTAATTGACTTTGCTATTGGCAAATGGCTGAGAAATAACCAAATTTATTGCTGCATTATCAGTAAAGCAGTAAATATTATAATATTGCTGCATTATCAGCAGGCTCTGGCATCACAATGATGGCATTTTTAGCCATTATATCACTTCTGGGTCCCGGACAGATTGTCATTCTAAAAAGTGGGTCCCGGTGCTAAAACGTTTGAGAACCACTGACCTACCCATTTTCTTTTTGTTGTTGTTCATATACCAATAACTTGTTTGTAAATGAAGTATTAAACGATATTGCAGTTTTTTACAGCTAGGAAATAGTGGAAGGATAGGTTGGATAGTCTATTTATAAAACATGCTTCTTTAAGCCAACCACAGTTTAAAGTATGGATTTTGGATATTAGATTTTCCTAACCAAACAATAAAATAGCAGTTTAGTATACTTCTCCAGCAGCCACATGGAATCGAAAGCAACTGTTTAAAAAAAAAAAAAGGCACCTATATAAGAACAAACATCAGTTTGCAGATTGATAATGTTTCCTGTGCATTTTGGAAACATTTCTTTATCAAAAATAGCATTTGTTTATGCACCTTAATAAAACAGTTTGAAAAATATTCATGCTGCAGCTCAGTCTGCTTTGGTGTTCACAGCAGTACAGATTTTTTTAGCCCCTTGATAAACATTTTTGAAGTACAATGGGAGCACTATTAATTGGCAGCTGTCTTGGATTTTGTATGTTCAAACACAAGTATGTAAGTGTTTTGTATTTCAAACACAACTGTGATCAAACACTATTGTGTTGAGTGGGCTTACTCCCATGCATTAGAGGTGTGGCTTTCATGTAATTTATTTTTCATTTTGTCTCTTGAGCCCCTAGATTTGCCTTGTCAAAATCATGTACAGTATATTGGCCATGCATGTCGTATCGGGTTTTTTGCATTCTTTGTTCTTTTTTTACTTGTCTACAGCCAAAAAAAAGGAGATTTATCAAGCATGTGGTGAATTGCTGTTTGACATGTTTACTCTGAAATATCAGTCATGTTGGGAATTCTGCTATAGTTTGAGACAGTTTTATACCACTGAAGTTCAAATCAATTTTTTCTTAGAAAGTTATAGTCGATGGGTTCCTAGTTTAGAAAGGAATTCCCCACCTCTTCACAGATTGGTTAGCTATGCTGTTTTGGCTTTGTTTTGGCTTCTCCCCTTGCATGTAGTTTAGCTATTTCATTTGAGCTTGAAGTATATTATTAGACTATTTCTTGAATCACTAGATTAGCTTGATAGTTTTTGTGGTGATGGGGAGACAAACTCCCTGTGCATCACAATCTCAATTGACCTTTGTGTTCCTTGAATAAGCACGCGCCAGTAACCTGTCCTGGCTGCCATTGCTATGTCCCAGCCTGATCTCTGTGGGGAGGTAGATTTGCTGCCCCTCCCCAAGCCATTCCTCCAGCCATGGAATAACCAATTAATCCAGGTGTCCCTGCTCTGGAGCCTAGTCTTGGAATGGAGAAGCTATCCTGACTGCCTGTGCTCCTCTGCTCACACACCCACACTCCTAGAGCATTTATAGCATTAGCATGAGTAGACTATTGGAGAGCAAGTATGCAATTATTTCTTCTCTTTAGCCATATAGGAAGTGGTTTATTAAAAGAGAAAATAGGGAAAGTACAACATAGGGGCAAGAAGATACAGACTTGGGCCAATGGACAAGTGTAACCAGGGTCCAGTGGGGTTGCTCCCACAGTCATTCTTATCCATTGGTGGTATGAAAATATAGGCACAGCCAGGCTGGCATTACCCCATGTAAAGGGAAGGCAGTCTCAAGTTTTTAGCATGCACTTTGGCTTAAGGAGGAAGATGTATAGGGTGATGTGTTTGTAATGATGGTCTGAGCCAGTCTACCTTCATTTAGGACATGGACTGTAACAAAGGATGGTAGTTCCCATTCACCATTCTAGCACTTGGTTGCTCCTGTGTGGATATTGTCTGCATTTTGACTATTTTACCATTTCATATGCAACACATTACAGTAAGAGCTAGACAGCTTAAGGGGCTAAGATGCTTTTGGAGTGTTTCTGGAGTTTCTGACTCTACAGAATCCCTTACTTCCTTATAACAGTATTTTAGATGGAAAGTTATCTGTTTAAGATATTTCTGGAAAGCGATGATGTTTTGATACCCTTGTTTTTTTTTTTTAAAAAAAAGATTTTACTCAGGTGATTCAGAATACAAGGAGCTCCAGGTTGTAGGATCGTCTCATAATTTAACACCCAGTAAAATTGTCGGTGAACTTTTCAAAGAAGCAAGAGAGCACGGGGCAGTTCCTTTAGACGAAGTGTCAAGAGCCTCGGGAGATTGTCATAAAGCAAAAGTGCGTATATGTGATCATATTTATAGAAAAAACACAATCGTTATAATGCAAAAATGTTTCTTCTACCAAATGCTACTTTACTTTTGTAAATCATATTACTTGATGACTTGTTTTTTTAAAAAAATGTACTTAAATCTTTTTCATTACAACTGTATGCTGAATTTTAGAAGAATGTGAAGTTCAGCAAATACAGACGCTTGCTTCTCACAGTTGCTCTAGCAACTGTGGAATTGTAACAGTTAGCACTAGATGCTAGTGCAGCATTGGGGATACAGGTGACACTTGTCCTCAAATAGAGAAAGGGGAGTAGGTTGGTCGGGCTGATACCAGCCCTCCTTCATCCCCTGAGTTCATCCTCTGAAAACAATTCAGATATTCTACTGCCTGAATTGAATCTGAGGTCAACACCAGCCCTTGTACTACAAATGAAATGGATGTATATGAACATAGAAACTTCACATATTTAGCCATGTCTTCGTGTGGACAAAATCAGTTTGTACAGTAATTTAATTGCCCCATTGTTTCCAGCAGTAAACCTGTAAAGTGTAAAGGCAGCCACGTGTCCCTTAAATACAGAATAAACATGAGCCTTGAAGCCTTGGCTAATTGGGGCTCATTGGCACATGTTTTTGGCTTTTTGTATACCACCTGGTTTATATGTTACAATGGTTATTGCAGTTGCCAGAGACCTAGAACCTAAACCATGGTGTGAACTTCCAAATATACCACAAGCAAACCATAGTTAGGAATTGCTTATCTGTTTTCATGTTCTAGCCACTCAACATCATAAATTCATTCCAGCTTCCATAGTACTTCCATAGCAGCATCTGGAGCTAAAGTAACAGCAAGAAGTATGGCTTGTTAATTCAGACACCTTGCCAAGCCATAGTTCACAAACCCACTTCACAATATGGTCTTGGATTTTGTATTCCTGGTTACATAATCAATCAATCTCTAGTATTTATATACCGCTTTTCAACACAAAGTTCACAAAGCGGTTTACAGGCAAATAGTAACATTAAAGTTAAATGGCTCCCTGTCCCAAAAGGGCTCACAATCTAAAAGAATGGAGAACACCACCAGCAACAGCCACAAGAAAGACACTGTGCTGGGGTGAAGAGGGACAATTGCTCTCCCCCTGCTAAATATAAGAGAACACCACTTGAAAAAGTGCCTCTTGCCCAGTTAGCAGGGGTTAACAATGCATTGACTCAACATGTAAATGTTGAGTCCCTTTTGTCTTTGCCTCTGAAGGAAACCAGTGTTCCTGGTGTAACCTAGCTGATATGTGGAGTATAAACCAACTTTTAAGGTCAAACTAATTTGCTTGTTACGAGATAAGCATACCTGAAAATCATCCTCCCTAAACCCATTATTTTGTGTCGGCTTAATTGTGTTAAGATTTAATCAGTTTTCATTGACTCTTTGCCAAGGCTTTTTACCTATTATCTTAAAATACTTGGTTACTATCTGCATGGTGCGTATTTTGCAAAGTAGTTATTTAATTGCAAATTGCAGATAGACACTGATATTTCAGTAGAAAGCGATATACTGAATGTTTTTGTAGTTAACCATAATGATCTGGTTGATACAAATTCCAATTAGTTGATTACATAAATGTAAGTAAGTCTTGTCACCTTATACTCCAGATCTGTATTTTGAATATTTTACTAGTCATTTTCTGGTGGAGGATACAGATTGGGTGATTCATCTCTGAGGCGTTCTGAATATATATATGGAGAAAATCAGCATGGGCAAGATGTAAGTAAAACTCTGGTGAACAAAATTCCCTGCTATTCACAATCATTGCTGTCTTGTATAAACTCTATAAAGGCTTTATGCATAAACCCAGTTGCAGATAACAGCGTATGAGTGATTCCTGATACGGTATCATTATAAGTTAAAACCTAATGTTCTATACATGCACACATTCACTCAGTCTCTCTGATTTCTTGATCACGTGGGTTAATCCCAAGTCTAAATAGTATGCATTTACTTTTTTGTTTTCTTGCCATAAATCTAGTATAAGAGCAAAACTATATTGGACTGATTATCTAGGAATAGGTGCTCAATGTGGCCCTAAGTCTTTGCAAGCCACTTTGTCTTAAAAAAAACCTGTATACATGGAGGCTCTGATACAATCAACTTTGCACTAGCAAGTATCATCACATTCTTCTTGGTAGGTGAATGCTCCATATATAGGTTAATATATGGTTTTTCCCTTTCATTTAAGAAACAAGCAGCCTTTCCTTGCATGTAGCTCCAGAAGCACAGTAGGGTTCACTTGAATGCTGTACTGCATACTTTTAAAAATGCATTTTTTACATCTGATTTATTTATAGGTTCAAATTTTGCTTAAATTGTGGAGGAACGGTTTCAGCTTAGACGATGGAGAACTGAGAACTTATACAGATCCAGTAAATGCTCGGTTTCTTGAATCTGTTAAAAGAGGGTAAGTCTGTGTTGTGACTATAACATCTTGAATGAATTTTCACAATTGTTTTCAAATAAATGCCTGCTCTTTGAAAACGGAAGACTTGAATTAATAACTGAAATAACCTTAGCAAACATGGGTTTCCAACTATAAAGCAGGGATTATTATACATACAACTCCTGTGGCAGAATTCATATCATGTTTTAGCATTCACTGTCATATTCTAGCTTGTGTCTTGCAGAGGTGAGATAACTTAAAGCAGAATCCTATCCAACACAGGAGCAGTAGTACCAAACGGCTACCGCTGCATCCTATGTTGAAAGTGAGCGGGCTGCAGGCCTCCTTGGAGTGCAGGGACATTCGTAAAGCCCCAACATACTCAACAGGGCGCCTTGTATCTACGTCAGCTAATTAACTGATGCAGACTTGAGAAGTACATTTCTGACTTTCAAGGCTGAGATGGGGGGGATAGGGTTCAGCAGAGGAGGCCTCTGCCACTCCTATCCCCCCCTCCTGGGCCTGTCCCTCCTTTTCCCCTCCCTTCTTCCAAGAGCACCTCCCCATGCCCTTCTGCGACTGTCCTCACACCCCCTTACCTGGTCTCTGCCAGCAGCCAGGGCTCCAACTGTGGCATCAACAAGGTGGCACACACCTCCCCGCTGGTGCCACTTATTCCCTAGGTGGCATAAATATGCCTTATGGCATGTTTGCGACACCTTAGTGCTGTTGCTGCAGTGCCAGCAGTAGGGTACTATTGCATCAGGCTGCCCAAGAGAATGTGTAAAACAAACAAACCTTCTGTATTTCTCAGAAACTGCTGGGATTTTTTTCTTGTGGTTATTTCTGTTATAGAAATCATACTTAACTATAGTTAATGTAAAAAGTCTCCATAAGCATATAAAGTTTTCTTAGACTAACTTCTTTGCCAAAGTCCCTCAAAAAGCCATGAAAAATAAGGAAGAACCTGAAAAGACTTACAGTTTAGCACAGGGGTTCTCAAAGTGTGCATCGTGAGGCCTTTGGGCATTGCGGTGTACTCCAATGGGTGTCACAGGATGTCCCCTGTGGAATTTCTTACTACTTCTCCTGTTTGCTGCCATCTTAGATCTTACAACATCTCATGAGATTTGGGTGACGTCATCTTGGATCTCATGAGATTTTGTGAGATGTAAGATGGTGGCACCTGGCTGAACCAGGAAGAAGAGGCTGTGTGGGTGCCGTGACCCCAGTAAGACGTGGACGATGAGTTGGATGATTATTTCAAGATAGTGAAGAAATTAAGCCAGATTATGTACAGGGAGTGCCCCTGAAGGAGCTCACCTGTGGGGTTTGGAGCATGCATTTTCCCCAGGATCTTATGGCTTCTAGCACAACCATACACATACCCATGAGCCATGCTTTGAGAGTTTTACACTGCCTCAGATCCTTCATAATTACTGAGGAACTCCAGCAGAACTGCGGTCCTCTTCCACATAAACACTCGGGAATTAATGCAATATGTATTAACATCTGAATCCACTCACTTCAGCAGTAGAGACGTAAGCATGTGCTTTCTTTTATGCCACAATGACTGGATCAGCAATGCTTATCTTCTTGCCCAGGCATACATATAGATTAGTGATTTTTGCATTACTACACACTTACATGCAAATTCAAGTATACATACTTCTTCCCCCCCCCCAAAAAGGCAGCAAAAAACAGCTTAAATAGTGCAGCAACTGTGCCCGTCCTTTCACTTACTCTCTTTATGCCCCAGAGCGAGCCTGAAACAAGAGAATGATGCTGCTAGTCCCTCTGTCTCCACATGTCTCTCCTACTGTGCTTTTAGTTCTTAGAGACAGTATGTATTTTTTGGCTTTAAGGGAGTTTTGACTATACAAGGTCTTGACTTTACACACTGTAGTTTGAATGTAACCCTCACGTAAGATACGGGTTGACTGTGCTTGAGAGTCTAGTGTGAGGTCAGTGCTATGGCTCTTCTTTTGTCACTGTTATGGCCCCACATAAAATCGTTTTGCTCTTTTTTGTTTCTGCTGTTAAGAGAGATTCCTGCAGAACTTCAACGATTGGTACATGGAGGCCAAGTTAATCTGGATATGGAAGACCACCAGGAGCAGGAATATGTAAGGCCTAGGTTGAAATTCAAAGCTTTCAGTGGAGAAGGCCAAAAGCTTGGAAGGTAGTTGTCATTCTTTTTCAAAACTTTAGTTGTCTTTTCGAAATAGCATACTTTTTCCATTTTGCAATTGGAGGTGGCAAAGTAGAAAATGTCAAGAGACTGTTGTTTTCTGTGGGGCATCTGAATGCTTTACAGCCACCAGCCCTTTGCAACAGTAGTCCAGTATATTGAAATAAGATTTGGGGCTGGTAATGGCACCTCCTGGAATTCTAACTGGCTTGGTCCATATATATTCTATTCATAGCTAGGTTCACTTGTGAGGAAGGTCTGTAAACTCCTTTGTGAACTTTTTTTGTTGAAAAAAGATTGAATAATATTGCATGGCCTTAATTAGAAGCATGAAAGGTGTGAAATTAGAAAAAAATAATATTTACTGTGTTTTTAGAATTACTGTCTCCAGAGCTGTGATAGCAATATTTTTGATACTGCTTATTCAAATGTGTTTCAAGACACAATCTAACCTGGAGTCAGGCCGGCATAGTTAGGCCAGCAAAGTTTGTCCGGCACAAGGGCCACCATAAAGTGTGTTTGGAGCACTCTCGGAGTCAGGGAGGATGGCACATGTCTGTGTGTTGGCCGCCCTGACTCTGAGAGTGGTCCAAACACGTTTTATGGTGGCCCTTGTGCCAGCCTAACTCCAGCTTAGAATTGCACTCTCAGACTGTTCTGCTCTTGTTTAGATAAGTTATGTAGACCTGGATTTCTTTTATTATTAAAGATTATGGGGTTGTAGATATTTTCTGTAAAATGAGGCAGGAAGAGAATTTTTTTCCATGGCAGTCAGAAATACAAATAAACCACTCCAGGATGTAAGGATGGCCCCAAAATCCCCATGCATAAGATTGTGTGATTTGGGATTGAAGCCATGTAAACACCATAGGGACTTTGTGGCTGCCTTATACAATATTGTTGCATTCTTTTAGCATTACATCCCTTCAACCAGATTTTCAAAGGATGGACATTTCATGTTGCCTTTGGGTACAGTAAACAGCAGTTTGTACAGTACCTCCTTCCAAGTCTGGGAACGTGGCTTTATTCCTTCTCTAGTGAAACTTTCAAATCAGATCATGAATGCAGAAGAATTCTGTTGGGGTACACCATAGAGCACACGTGTGTTAAGAATTTGGAAAGCAATCTTCTTTTATTTCCCACAGGTTCAAGTAATTGAATTACATTCCTTTTCAAATAAAATAAAACATGTGTCTAACTCATTTATAGCTGGGAAGCTTAAGTATAAAAATATAATATTTGTGCCTGATTATGAAGAATTTTGCTTTAACATCTGACATATCTGTGCCATACTGTGTTTATTTCTGTTTATTTTAGTAGCAAAAGTTAATACTACAATTATTTATAAAACAGCTGTTAGTCCCTTGACATTCTATAAGATTTTCACCCAGCCAGATTGATACATTCTTTTTCTTCACAGACACTGTGCCATTAATTTTCTCTGACTGATACCCTCAGCAAGGTAGCTAGAATGTTTGAGCCTAGCACAGTGCTCCACTAGCACAACCATTTACACCTCTGTGGGCTGGTTCAGCAAACTTTCCCTCTCTTCCCTCTATCAGCATGTAGCTTTTCTGTCCTTACTCTCAACGTGAGTGCATATTTTGCAAGTATGGTTGATTGGAACCTACTTTTATCTAGATGCCTTCAGAATTGCTTTTTTGGGATTTCCCACGTCTTCCTTTTCCTTGACTTATTTTAGCCTTACCCCTGAAATTGTCAGCACACCTTCCTCTCCAGAAGAAGAAGATAAATCCATTCTTGATGCTGCTGTACTGGTAGATGACGCTGTGCCAACAACTAAAATTCAAATTAGGCTAGCGGATGGAAGTCGTTTAATACAAAGATTTAATCAGACACACAGGTAAGCTAATGCTTAATTGTTTATTGTGCCATAGGCTCTTAGCATCAAATGATACGTTATTTAAGCATGTTTTGTGGAACTGCATGCATGTTGTTTAATTATAAAATAGAAAGACAGTAATCCAAGCAGACCTGGGAGGTTTCCTGCATTTGGGGGTGGATTAACACACAGTCTGAGCCACAGTAGTGGGAAATGATAAAAGCTTGCTGACATCATCTTAATCCATATCAAGTCCTGTTTTACAGTGGCAAAACAAAGCATAGAGGTGAATAGCTCATATGTAAAGAAACATATAATTTGGCCAGTAGTTCCAAACTAGTATGAATGCTTCTCATGCAAACATTGTCATTGTAAGTTCCATCTTTAAGTGCACACAATTTTGTATTTGTTTGATTGCACAAGCATCAAATTTTTATAGCCAAAATTAATTCAAAGGCTGTAATAGATACTATGTGTTTCCCAACAGGATTATAGATATTCGAAACTTTATTATCCACTCTCGCCCTTCATTTGCATCTACTGACTTTGTTCTCCTGACTACATTTCCGCATAAAGAGCTTACAGATGAAAGTCTGACACTACAGGAGGCGGATATCCTGAACACTGTGATTCTTCAGCAGCTAAAGTAAACCTTGAGGCTATCAGCGTGATACAACTACTGGGAAGGGATATTGTGCCATATAGTTCTACACTGATGCTTCCATTAATAACAGACCAATCCTACACAGGATTGGGCTGTTGTGCATAAGTATTTATAAGTTCTGCTGCTGTAAAATGGCTGCCAACAGAGCCCACAGCACCTGGTTGATGGCCATTTTGCAAGTATATTGCCACAACCCCAAAGAAGGACCCCACTGTGCCCGCCGGATAAGGTAAGGCAGTGATGGGGGTGGGCAGGGAGGAATGGGGTGGGGAAGTAGTGGGAGGGGGTGGATCTGGCAGCAGTGACATGTTCCGATCCTATTCCCTCTTTTTCAAACCTCCCTGCCCCTTCTTCTTGGATTTGTGCTAGCTTTTAGCTGGCACTAGTTCAAGGAGACCCATTGCAGAGACAGAGTCTTACAGAGAGGCAAGGGGAATAATTTCCCTTTCCTCTCCAAAGCCACCCAATTCACCTCTTCCCACCACTTGGTTCAGCATGCACCTTTTTGGCTCAGCTGTATCGGTGGTGTGGGGGGAAGGAAAGGATTGGGCTGTAAAAAAGGGGGAAAAGAACAGACAGAAACCAGCATTTTTTCCCATTTAAATAGGTCAGGCTTGGCTCTTAATCCTGTTCTGTCTTCCAGTGATAACTTGTATGAATTGGAATTCAGAGAGATTTCTTCAGCAAAAATTGTTTTTCTGTTCTTCCCAAATTGTGGTTGCATAAACTGCTGTAAAAATTCAAATATTTGTTTTGGAATGTGGGGGAGGGCACAGAAACAGTTAACTTGTTATTGTCATACAATTTTTAAGGCAGTAGAATTAATTGTTTTTTAAGAGAGAGGGCTCTTTTTCTGCAGATTTGGTAAGACTTGAACTATGGAAGAACTTTATGCTGCATCAGTTAACAGCCACGACCAACCTAAGCCTATTAGTTAAAGTATGTTTATGTCCCATTGCATGACTTGCTAATATTCTGTTCATGGGTTGATGTATTTCCACTATCTAGCATGATTTTAGCACATTCTGTCATGTTTATGCTGTGAAATATTTGGCTCATCTTATAATTCTCCTTTCATCTCAATAATTAGTAACAATAACTGAGACACAGATTGCTGAAATAGATACGAAGTATGCTTGCTTTTTCTTTAGATGTGAGTCTCCTGTTGCAAAATGTGAACCCTGATTTTTATGATAGAAGAAAAGACAAACATGGTAGCATGTCTTGTTTTCAGAAAGAAACCTCAGGCTCAAGAGTTAGATTCGTGGTTCTCTTAAAAATGCACATGCAATTAAAGACTAATACAGTCTTCCACCTAGATCCAGCCATTGTTTACAGAACAGAATCTCCAGGACACACTTGTGCAGTCTTTCAATAGTGAGATGCAATCCATTCAAATATGTTTCATGATATGGATTGGTTCCGTCCAGACACTTGTGCATGCAATAGTTCTAGTTACACACACACACACACACACACACACACACACACACACACACACTCTCTCTCTCTCTCTCTCTCTCTCTCTCTCTCTCTCTGGATTAGATGTTTGTGTGCCTGGCTGCTATTTTATCAGCCTAGATTTGCAGCTTCTTACGAACAAGTTTTGGGAATCATTTCTCAAAGGCATGTACCAAGTATCAGTTGAGCCTCTGCTAAGTGAAGATTTAAAAGGCTTTCAGTAATGTGCCAAATCATAACAGGCAAGTGGTGAAATTAAATAACAAGGTGATTGGAAGCAATTGATTGTAACTATGAAAAGGTGCAAATCATCCCAGAGTTCCTGTAGAGTTCCATGCAGCCGAACACAAGTTCATTTGCCAGTGACATCTCCTCTAGCCCAAGGGTTTCCAAACTGAGTGTCACAACACCCTGGTGTGTTATGACAATTCTCCAGGGGTGTTGTAAGAGGTGCACTGTCCGAGCCACTTGGGCAGTGCAATCACGATGCGACAGCCGCAGAGCAGAAGCTCTGCTCCTTGTGCCGCACATCATTTCTCTGGGTTTTCACATCATTTTCCCTCCCACTTGCCCTCACCGCCTTTTAGGGTCTGTTGCAGTCACCGAACCAGAAGTGAATGCCAATGGCGTCATGTTGTACGTTGTAGTGTCATTGGCACTTACGTCCGGGTTCCGCAATTGGCAGCACAAGGAGCAGGGTGTTGCAGGCACAGAAAGTTTGGGAAGCATGTCTATAAACCCTAGGATCCTGTGTAAAGTAAAGGGTCTCATTTCTATCATTTCACACTGTAGTATGGAAAAGAAACAAGCATCATGAGCCTTGGGTCAAACAGGAGGAGGAATTGGTGATAGTCACTACTGATAATTGGCTATTGGACCAAACTATAATTTGTGGTCTCCTGATCAACCTACAGATTGCACATTGGTGTGCCCAACTGTGACATGTGGGGACTTGATAATGTGGGGTGATACGCAACTGGAATTAATTGTATTTAAACATATTTCCAGATGAAAACAAGTGCAAATTTGGCTAATGTGTGTTGACAATTTAACTAATGTTGCTTCTATTAAGAATATTAAGAATTGCCTAATTTTAAGTCCTGATAAATCACACAGAAAGATATTTTCTGGCTGAATTATTTGCACTCTGTGTCACTTTAAAATGACAACAAAGGTTGCTTTTTAATATAGTTTGTGGCTGTATCTTTCAAAGGGAAGGTAATCAGATACATTGAAAAAATGTATATTTCCTATATATTTTCTTTGGAATAATTTTGGTTAACTATAATTTTGGGTAAGCTATAATTTCCTTTTAATCAGAATATTGTAGCTTCTTCCCTTGAAATTGACACACACATCTCTGAAAAAGTTTAGATTCAAAAGTTTCGAAGAAACCTTTGAAAAGTTGTCTTTTTGAACAAAGGAATATTGTATAAGCCCAGTATCTGCACGTTGTGACCAATATCAAATTCCTCTTGTATGGTAATCAATTAAAAACATGTTTTTAATGACAGTTGTTTGTGTATCTTTTATTAGATTTTCATTTTAAAAGCTGATAAATGGATTCTAGTGCAGCTTTATTTAATGGATTTATTTTCTGCCTTCTGGTAAGGGCACTCAAGGTGGCCTAAAGATTTCCAGGAGAACACCTTATGTTCATTTCATAAATTCAATAAACAGGATGAGCCATAAGACAATTAATGGTTCTCGGCTGACTTATAAAATGATAAATTAACCCAATGTTTTTGCTCAACTGGTTGGAGTAGAAAAAGCACCAGTTGGCACCCAGCTGATGCTGTCTCTGCTGCGGGACCCCAAAATAGTTGTAATTTAGAATTGCCTAGAAACCCAGCACATTCCTTTTTATCAGTTGTCTTTCTCTGTTGCCATCCCCTTCTCTGTGAGATTCTAACTGTGATCCCAAAGAGTCAACTTAGGCATCCATTATGGCCTTACATGTAGGTAACTTCTTGCCAGTTGTCATTTTACTGCATCACTTATTGTGGTCAATCAAACCAACCAACTTGGAGGTTGGCCAAGAAAAGTTCCTGGAATCCCATTTGTTCTTACAGTTCCTGCTAAAAGAGGCATTTGTGCATAACACAGTTTAGTAAGTATTGGTTATTAATTAAAGATAGTTATCACAAGCAAGCAAATAAAATCCTTCTCTTCTGATGTCTGACTAATTCCTGGATTTATGGCCTAAGCCAAGATTTATTAAGGCAGAACGTATGTGCCAAGCAACTTTATGTATAACTAGCTTTTTGTTACCCGGCATTGCCCGGGTAACAAATTTTCCCAACAGGTCATTCTGGACAGTTCATTTCGCACCCCATGCCAATGGGGGCCGAACCCCTGGGGGTGCTGGGGGGGTCAGCCCCCCAGTGTTTGTCGCCAGGCCGCAAGGCGTGTACATGCCAGGTTTGGTGCCAATCACTCCAGGTGTTCCAGCAGGGCATTGCGGATGTTTTGTTTCACGCCCCATTTTGCCCCCCATGCCGAGGGGGGGCCAACCCGGACCCCAACAGCGTCGGGAGTGTTGCCGCTCGTCTCGGCGACCCTGGAAACTACGGATTCGACGCCAATTTTGGCCATTTTCGACCATTGTTACGTGGGGCTCCCTGCACACCCACACCCCAGGGGTGCTAGGCGGGCCTGACCTCCACAGTGTTTGTCGCCAGGCCATAAGGCATGCGCATGCCGAGTCTGGTGCCAATCGTTCCAGGTGTTCCAGCAGGGCATGGCGGACGTTTTGTTTTGCACCCCTTCTCGCCCCCCACGCTGAGGGGGGGATGAATCCGTACTCCAATGGCTTCGGGAGCATTGCCGTTCGTCCCGGCGACCCCGGAAACTACAGATTCAACGCCGATTTTGGCCATTTTCGACCATTTTCACATGGGGGCCCCCGCATACCCCCATCCCTGGGGGCGCTAGGGGGGTCTGACCCCCCCACAGTGTTTGTCGCCAGGCAGCAAGGTGTATGCGTACCCAGTTTCGTGTTGATCGCTCCAGGCGTTGCCGAGCCTATGTGGAACATACATACATACATTCTCTTTTATTATATATATAGATTTTAATATTGCCTTAAGCTTTTTAAAATTAGTGAATTTTTTTACAGATTTATTGTCCTTGAACAATATCTGGCCTCTTAATGTTTCAGACTGAACAGGGACAAGATTGCACCCTTAGTCCCCCTGAATTTGATGGGATTTACTTCTGAGTAAGCATGTTTGGATTGGTCTGTAAATCAGTTGGTTTTGTCGACCAACCCTGACTCGTGTGGCAGCTTTGAATGATGCAAAGCGCTGTGGTTTGACTTGGGTCTCTGGAAGACTATGCTGAAACAATGTTTTCATACCAATGACAGCCACACAGGCTGGATAATGCTGCCTTGAAAGGAGTTCATGTATCCTCGTGATCACTTGATCAAAAATATCCGCTTCCACTACCATTCTCATTGCATAGAAACAATGATAATCTCACAGTTGCTTTTTGGGGCATATGCTCATAATTTAGGTGGTTTAGCATTCTGAGAATGCACCACAGTGAGCAATTTGTGTCCTGTTTAAAAAACTGTGGTCTCAGTTTGTAATAAATTGAAGTTTCCTGCTTTGTCGAAATACAGGCATGCCCCGATATCCACTGATTCAGTATCCATGGATTCAGTTATCCTTAGATACTGGGGCGCCTATTAAAAAGATACGGGGACATTAAATAAATCTCATTTTTTTTATCTTGTTGCAGCAAACCCACTGCTGTTCCCCC
Organism: Lerista edwardsae; assembly: GCA_029204185.1. Lineage (NCBI taxonomy): Eukaryota > Metazoa > Chordata > Lepidosauria > Squamata > Scincidae > Lerista > Lerista edwardsae. The sequence goes on along the minus strand of JAJKFI010000021.1, from coordinate 14,756,275 downwards.
ATTTTTAAAAAGATGTCCCTGGTATCTACAGTTTCAGGTATCCACAGGAGGGTCCAGAACAGAACTCCAGCAGATACTGGGGCATGCCTGTACAGAAAACTATGATTTGTATAAAACATAGTAAAAAAAACGAGGGTACTGATACTCGTAAAATTGATATAAACAAACTAGCAATGGCCTTTTTCTTTCTGTAATGAAACTGATGTTGTGGTGTTATTGGGTACGCGGGGGCCCCCGCGTGAAAATGGTTGAAAATGGCCGAAATCAGCGTCGAATCTGTAGTTTCCGGGGTCGCCGGGACAAGCGGCAAAGCTCCCGATGCCATTTGAGTCCCGGTTTGGCCCCCCCCTTGGCATGGGGGAGCGAGAAGGGGTGTGAAACAAAACGTCCACACTGACCCGCTGGAATGCCTGGAGTGATTGCCACCAAACTCGGCATGTGTACACGTTACGGCCTGGTGACAAACACTGCAGGGGCACAACCATCCTGTCGACCCTAGGGGTGGGGGTACGCAGGGGTGGGGGTAGTTTTCGGAGTCGCCGAAACGAGCGGCGATGCTCCTGACGCCGTTGGAGTCTGGGTTCGGTCCCCCTCGGCATGGGGGGTAAGAAGGGGTACAAAACAAAATGTCCGAAATGACCAACATTACTGTCAAATCCACAGTTTTTGGGGTCGCTAAGCTGATTGGTGACAGTCCCGATGACATTTGTTACCCGGGCAACGCCGGGTACCAAAAAGCTAGTGTATATATAAAAGAACATATGTATGTATGTTCCACATAGGCTCCGTAATGCCTGGAGCGACGCACACCAAACTCGGCACGCACATGCCTTGCGGACTGGCAGCAAATGCTGCAGGGGTCAGGCCCCCCTAGTGCCCCGGGGGGGGTACGCAGGGGCCCCCACATGAAAACGGTCAAAAACTGCAGAAATCGGAATCGAATCCGTAGTTTCCGGGGGCCCCGGGACGAGTGGCGGCGTTCCCGACGCCCTTGGAGTCCAGTTTCGGCCACCCCGCAGCGTGAAACAAAACATCCGCCATGCCCTGCTGGAATGCCTGGAGCGATTGGCACCAGATTCAGCATGTGCATGCCTTACGGTCTGGTGACATGCTGCGGGGGTCAGGCCCCCCCCTAGCGCTCCCAGGGGTGGGGGGCGCAGGGGACGCCACGTAAAAATGATTGAAAACAGCCGATATCAGCGTCGAATCTGTAGTTTCCGGGGTCGCCAAGATGAGCAGCGACGCTCCCAACGCCTTTGGAGTCCTGGTTCGGCCCCCATCGGCATGGGGAGCGAGAACAGGGGCAAAATAAAATGTCTGAAATGACCGACATTAGTGTCAAATCCACAGTTTTTGCAGTCGCTAAGCTGATTGGTGACAATCCCGATGACATTTGTTACCCGGGCAACGCCGGGTAACAAAAAGCTAGTTAGCTATATAGAATAGTATAGAATTTGAGGCTTTCATTATTCAATTATTGTTCATTGACTCGAAAGGAAGAACTTTGGGTTGTTTTCAAGCCTGTTACATCAGGGGTTTGAATTTTAAATTGCCCCTTTAATAGTAACGAGAGGTGACTTGGCTTAAATTCAAGAAGTCTGTTTAGTGTTTTTGTATACCACAGCCAAAGTAAATAGAAAGGTGCCATCTGACATGGAAGCTGTTTCAACCTTTAGCCCATGGAAGTTCGGCTGAGGTATATTGCATATTGACAATGACAGTGACCACAGTGGCTGCTGCAATCTGAGCCTTTGTTATCAGAGACAAAGTCCAATGATTGCATAGGTGTGTATGTCTCTTTTATGTGTTATGGTTCTGCCCCCAGGTCTACACATCTGCGGCAGTGTAAAAATCAGTACATTCCAGTGATTTAACCTGAATACAAATTAGGAGCCCTTTAATAGATTAGAGCCTAGAGGCCTGATTTGCTGCTCAGTACTCAACTACAGGACAGCAGCTGGTCTCGGAATGCTTGTTAAATACTTAATAGGTTCAGCAAGACCTTATTTGTATCATGTTAAGTTCAGCTTTAACCAGCTTTTGGCCCATAGGATATGAGTGTTTCCTTAACTTCCTGCAGGGCAGTATTTTTTTCCATCCCAGTTCTATGGGCAGAAGATTTAGCCGAGAGGGTTAATGCCTCCGTTTGCCCGAAGATAACACCTGAAGATCTCAAGGTCGTGAGCTCGGGACTGCCGGAAGTCTCTGCGAGCAGCAGACCTTGGAAACTGTGGCTGATTAAAAGCTGAGTTTCAGCTGCCTCGTGGGAGGAGGAGTGTGCTGAAATCAGCTGCATCTCTGGTGGCAGCAGGGAAGCCTCATCAGCCAGCAGACGACAGATGGGTGGCTAAAGAAAGAAGGCTAAATCCAGAAAGAAAGATCTGTAGGAGTGTTGTTCTTGGAAGATAGAACATTCTGTAAATTGTAAAAACCTTCGGGTTTGTGAGAAAGTCTGCCTATGTAAACCGCCTTGAGTTCAATCATTAGAGAAATCTAGTGATATTAAGAAAGGCGGTATATAAATAAATGTATTATTATTATTATTATAGTGAGAGGCCCTATTCCTCCATCATCTCACTGTTTAGCACGTGTTAATGGTCATTAAGGTAAGACCTGGATTCTCCAGTGCAGCTGCCTATCAATTCCAGGAACATAATCCTAACTCCTTGGTATAACTTTTAGCTTTTGGTACTTGCACGCCAAGATTTTATGCAAAAGGGATATACAAGGAACAGAATTAAAGAGTACTTGGGGGCAGTAGAGGAAGAATTATGGTTATTTGCATATTCCACACAGGAATTTAGCAGCTTGTGTAACTTCCAGACTCCTGAGAAGGCAGTGTTGGGTTTTTTGTTTTAAGTCTCTAAAGTAAACATACAATCATACTTCTAAAAATAATTCAAATATTGACGTGCTGGTAGAAATAAAATATAGTCAGTCATTAAGAGATATTGTGTACCCATTCATATATAATAGGAAAATAGCAACAAAGGAGGTTGCACATTATATACAAATATATAATTGCATTTGGTTGTCCTAATTCAAATGGTTGAATAGTTCCTAATTGTTGAACAGGAAAGGTACAAAAAAGGTCAACCAAAAACCTAAAAAAGTCTATGAGAAAAGATGTTCATTTAGGAAAAAAGGGAGTCTAAGAGCCATATCCTATTCAATTTTCCCGCACCAATGCAGCCATGCTGAAAGGACATGCACTGCATCCTGCAGAGGAGGAAAAGTCACAGAGCCCTCCTCAATATGTGGGAATGTTTGTTCCCTTACAAACATTGTAATTGCAGCTGCATTGGCACTGGAAAGTTGGATAGGATTGGGCACTAAGAGGATAAAATGATTTTTTAAAACACACACAATTTAAAACATTTCTTCAGGAATGAGGCTGTCTTTATACTGGAGTTTTGTGTTTTTTTTTAATTGTTTATTTTATTATTTATTAAAGAATTATTGTAGAGTGTGCCATATCAGTGAATCTGAATTGCTACAATCAAGCCACCATGGAAGATCAATGGTCAATGTGCATTCAGCTCGTGTTCAAATTTATTTTATGATTTAATTACTTTTACAAGTCTAAATGTAGACATTACTACTTCATTATGATTTAATGTTGATTGTAACTCGGCAGAATTTTTCAGGTTCCCAGGGAGACTGTTATGGTGTTGGGGTGTGGGTGTGCCCACACAGAAGAGGTAAGTAAAAATCATTTTTACTTACCGCCTTGTAAGTCACTTGGCCACCAATGGATCTTCTTGCACTTAGTCAGCTATTTAACTGGTGTACATCCAAGGAGCTCCGGGGGGGGGGTGTCTGCTCAGGAAAAGAGACATAGGATCATTGTGTGCTGCTTCCACTGAGATCCCTTTCTATCCCCCCGAACTGCCCCTAGTTTGGCTAGATCCTCCCCTGAACTGCCCCCACTGCCACCTTACCTGTTCTGGTCAAGCTGGGCGTGCCAGTGGTGTGCATGTGGGGTCACCAGCTGTTTGCATTGGTAGTCCTGAAGCACACAACAGTCGCATGCCTTTTGCAGTACCAGACCTGGACTTAGGGCAGCGGGCTGCAAGATCCTCTGCCGTAAGTCCCTGGACAAGATTGGACTATGAGTCCTATTGAAATGGATTCAACTTAAATTAGTCATGAGTAACGTGATTCCTTGATTTTAATGGTTCTTCGTCATCACAAAGGTTGTACCCTAAGGCGCACACATGGAAATAGTCGGCATTTAGCATTGTTCCGTATGAGAGTGCAGAAGCTCATGTGGAAGGACTTGCCCACCAACATTATGCATGGCATCTTGTACATCAGGTTTATGCAAGTGCAAAATAAAATTATTCTGTTTGTATTTCTATGTGTAAGAATGGTACATTATTGCCTATGTGTGCACAAGCCACCTTAGGCCAGTGGAAGAGGAATTTATGATACATCTCTTTATTTCAGGGGTTCTCAAAGTGTATATTGAGATGACTTAGGGTGTTGTGGCACACTCACAGGAAATCTCACAAGATTTGGGCAATGCTCTCTTGGATCTCACTAAAGATCCATGATGGCAGTGCCCTGCTGAACTAAGAAGAGGCTGCAGAAACACTGTGACCCAGGTAAGTAATATTAATATTAATTATATTAATTACATCATCATCATCAAGGGTGTTTCTAACAGATCGGCACTGTCTTTTCCCATATGAATCTGCCTACATACTAAGATCTTCCTTGAGGGCATTTTTATATGATCTCACATTTTCTTGCACTCTCTTCAAAGTTCTTTTCAACTTGATATTTACCTATTACTTTTCAACAAAAAGGAGTCAACGATGTGATTTATATAGCACAAGGAATGAGAAAAGGGTTCTCTGTCCTGGAGGAGTCCACAATTGAAAGCTAACACAAAGGAACACTGCAGCAGCATCTGCCAGAGGGATGCAATGTTCAGATGAATAGGAACAGAGACAACTGCTCTGTTCAATAAATGACAGCTTTAAAAGTCATCTCATTGTTAACAGAAGCTGTGTCCCTTGCCTTCATAGGTGAGGCTGCTGGAATCCTGCCAATTCTCAGCTATGGAACTCTTTTTCCAGGGAAGCTTATCTATATCAAGTCTGATATCTTTCTGTTGATCTAGATATTAATGTGTTCAGGCATTTTTGAAATTAGCATCCTTAAACTGTTGTTTTAACTTGCTCTAGCACCGATATGTCCTGGCAGCTTGTCTTGCTTTTATTGGACCAAATTTATTGTTTTACTGCTTTTAAATCTTCATTAGCCTCCCTGAGCTGCAGGATAAGAATGTTCCTCTCAATATTGACATGTGGGCTTGCTTCTCCGGCCTTGCCTTGAACTGTTGGGTGGGAGGCAGAACATCACATTTCTAATATAGCATTGGTGTACATTTCCTTGATCCCAGTTATCAGAATTGCTGAGTGCAATTATATGCATTAGTTTGCAATTTAAAATAGAAAAGATGCATATGCCCAACACAAGTACTGCAATTTTGACATTCCTCAGGGTCAGTCAAGACGGCAGTGATGGGTGTGCACCTTGCACGTCACATCCATCTCAGTAATCAAGGTCTTTTATCCCTAAGGTGTTGCTTATATTGTATATCTCTGTGGATCAACATAATCTGTTTCGTAGCATAACATTTCTGAGCATTCCTTAATGGAAATCACTTCAGTTGTTCAAAAGTTCAAGGATAATTGATGGTGCCATTTACTGTATAGGCGATTAAAGATAGCTGTAGTATTGGAAGTCCTTGACTAGCGCTGTTCAAGGCTATGTGTTCAAGGCTGAATGCTTATGCATGAATGCTATCATCAAATAATCACTTAGCTTCAGGATGGCTTATCTGGGGTATTATTAAAAGACGGGAGTTTCTGCAAAGGTGATGGCGATGGCCTGAGGCTCAAACTACACATGATGGTGGCAGAGCTGTATGTTGGAAGCTGGATCGACCCAAGTTCCACAGAAAGTGGAGAAGGGCTGTTCAAAGAGCAAAGGCAGAGCATGGGCAAGCATACTAATCCTCCCCCAACCTTCCACATACTATTCCTTGTAGCCTGTTCTCCAACTTCAGAATTAGGGACTTCTGTACATGGACACAAAGCAAATGCAAAACAAGTAGTTCTCAAATGCAATATGGTTTGGATGGAAATTTGCAAGCTTATTCATATGCGCCAGTGTTCTTCAACTTTGGGGTAGGTGGGGTTGCAAAACCTCAGTTGTGGTGGTACAGCAACTTATGGGAGTGAAATGGTTGAAGACCACTGGACTAGAGCATCACCTGATGAAGGGGGGAGGCATCTGATGTAGCCTTTCAGGTACCAGGAGATTCTTTCCCAGTCCTGCTCAGGGTCTTAGCAATTGTGCTAAAGTAGCTTTACATAAGAACATAAGAAGAGCCCTGCTGGATCAGGCCAAAGGCCCATCTAGTCCAGCTTCCTGTTTCTCACAGCGGCCCACCAAGTGCCCCAGGGAGGCATGAGACAACAAGATGCTTGCATCCTGTTGCCACTCCCCTGCACCCGGTACTCTGAAGTAGCCTACCACCTTTGTAAGGAGGTTGCACAATCCATCATTGCCTATAGCCCACGATGGACCTTTCCTCCAGAAATCCGTCCAATCCCCTCATAAATCCCCTCTGGCACTTTCACTAGTGCCAGGCTTCATTGTAATATTTTCTGTTCATTCTAATAAGAATTATTTGGTTACACTGAACAGTGCTGGGAAGGCATAAGGTGGGTGGGGAATGGGTGGCGACAGAGGAAGGGGTGGGCAAATAGGGCTCTGGGAAAGGGATGGAATTGATTGTGGGTCCCTAGTCTCATACTTTATTTGTGCATGTGTGTGTTTGTGGGGTCATGGCATGAAAAGGGTTGAAGACCACTGATATACTCAATACGATTTCCCCTCTTTGATCACTACTTGTGGGTGTCACCCTGTGCTCAACTATACCTGGACTGTGTCAAAAAAAATCGTTAATGTTTTTGTGGTCTTGTTTCAGAATAGCCATGGGACCCTCAGTAAAACAGTGTTCTCATTTCAGAACTATGCCCCTGTATGGAAAAAAAATAATAATACACAGGATCCACAAGCAGGAGCAGATAGGAAATGGGAGAAAACAGCATTTTTTTTCATCCAGTGTTGACAATGGCACTGTTACTCACGGTCTATCTGAGACCTGCTATAGCCTCTGTTAAAAGGTTATTAAAGGTTTGTGTCATATTTCAAAAGCTTATTTGAACAGTGAGACGAAAACCGTGTACAAAACAAGGGAGATGATGCCTCTGTCATTGGACTTTCTGTGGTCTTTCAATGTATTATTGGCATCCAGCACTAACTATGAGCTTGAAGGTCTCTCCTGCAACATGTATGTGGATATTACATTTTGGATGTCCCCTTTTTACAGATTCCCAAGTCTTTTTTTCATTTTTACCAGCAGGTCCTTCCAAGGTATGTTTGCATTTAAATAGCAGATAATGTGATTAAACAACTTTGCAGAACAAACAGCCAAAATTGCGTTTCAAGTTATCAAACAGACTGCCAGCCCAATCCTACCTAAATCTCTGCATGGCAATGCAGCGGTGCTGGTGTGGGTTCCTCTGCATTCCATAGGGGATGTTTGATTGCTGGAGGTCTCCTTGAGACAAGGGAACATTTGTCCGCTTGCTCCAGGGTAAAGCCCCAGCAGCCATAATGGGTCAACTCAGACTGCAGGTCTGTGTTGATCCATGCAGGTGGATCAGGCCCTGAAAGGAGGTTGGAATACAGCATGTGCTGGCACTATTGATCCCACCTCTCTCTTGTGCCCCATCCACCTTCCCCTTGCCCCCCCCCCATTGCCACCCCATTCTGTCCACCCCTCAACCCATTCCATCCCCTCCCTGCCCTCCCCTACTCCTGCACTGCACTTACTTGCTCCAGCGGGCCTCTGTCATTTTGCCAGTGCCAGCGGGAAGGCTCTGGACTTCCTGATGGCAGTCCAGGCTTTGCACTATTGCAAAGTGCTTTACGGTGCTTTTGCAATGGCACATGTTGGCAGGACATGCATTCCACTGGCACAGGCCCTCATGGCCATGCATGTGTAGATTCTATTACGAAGGCTTTCATTGTCTGTGTTCATGGGCTTTGTGTGGACTGTGCTTCTCTGTTACTACACACACACACACACACACGCCGCCGCCACTACTACCACTTCCAAGAAATACCAATTACAATTTATGCAACCTTCCCATAACCCTTATAATTGGGGTCATAGTTGTGTTCAACTTTATTCATGGAGACTAGGCAAGGAGAACTAGACTTTCCTAGAGGAGCTGAAAATAAGGAGGAACAGTAACAAATATTTAAATCTATCAGGATTTCCTTATTAGTGCCCTCTGCTCAATGCTAGTTGCAGGAAGAACATAGTGGATGGATAAGATTCTGAAGCAAGTCTGTTCTATTGCTTTTCAAGGAGAAAAGCCAGAAACCACATGACATTGTTATTTGATAGGCATAAAGGGGATTGGACAAAGTCATGGAGGATAGGTCTATGAATGGCTACTAGTTGGCTATGAATGGGAATGTGCCTCTGAACAGCAGTTGCTTTAGCAGGATCGAAATCTTCCTTTCTTGTTTGCCTGCAAACTTCCCAGAGGCACTGTAGGAAACAGAATGCTGGATTAGATGGGCCTTTGACCTGATCCAGCAGGGCTTTCTTTATGGTCTTGTGTTTGCTTGCTTTCTGGAAATACTGGAATAACCATTTTCAGAAAACACTTGAACCACTATCAATTGAGGGTTCTTTGCAATGGCAACCGGGAACAAAAATTTGAGGTATGTCAAACCAGACATGGCCTGGAATTCTCCCTCCATACCATGTATTTAATCATCATTGCACAGGACAAGGGATGAGAGATAGTGATGACAGTCAGAAACTTCTATGGACAATAACAGCAATTGAAGAAACCCATGAAAGTGGCCAGCATTACTAGTCCACTACTCAAGTTAACTGGCAGTAACCTTTCCAGAGCCCTCCTGAAAATCTTTTATCAGTTCATGGTTGTTTGGGAGTCTTTCAACTGAAGTTATTACAGGTTAAATAAATAATGAGGCCAGAATGGGTTCAGTTCCTCGGATTAAGTCTGTTGATTTTTATGAAAGACAGCCAAGTGCCACATGAGGAGGAGGCAGTCTGAGGTTACTATTGTCTATTGATACTAAAGTGAGGCAACATGTGTGCTTATCAGGTAAAATGCAAAAGGGTTTAATAAAATATTTTGTTCTAACCATCATATTGGAAAAATGTTGGTTCAGTTCATGTAGTGCACATTGTCATCCCATAACAGGTAATGTGGTTGTGTTGTTGGTAAGAACAACACTATGCTTCATTCCCCTTCCACAATTTCATCCTTCCAGACACAAGCCCCTGAATTAGGACTATATTTCCCAAAACCTCTTTTAATTTTATTATTACAATATTTACATATTGCCTTTCTCAATAGACTCAAGGCTGTCTTTCAATTAGGTTTTTGCCAGGGTTATTCATGAGAGAACGTCAAAGAACCCTCCAGGTATTTTCCCTCACAGTGCAGTTGTCATCCTGGCTGCTGCCATCTTGCACTTTCCAAGCTCTCACAGGAAGCAGCCCCAAGTTTCAGGCGGGTATCTCAAAAATGTTAACTGTTCTTGCCTGCTGGCTCCTCCACAGTTTACTCTTCCAAAAATGGCTCTCAGTCTTTGTCACCCATCCAAGGCAGCTGATTCTACCTTTTTCAGGTAAGGTGACAGCTCAGTTTCCACCTCCTGGTTCCTCTTTTCATCCATTCTAGACACAGGCCCCTGACGCAGGACTATGTTTTCTGTGGTCTTCCTAGAGCCTCTATTAAATATGGCACTTAAAAGTAGAGCAGTATATCTTTTCCAGTACAAATCTATGTTGTGGCCACATTTGGAATGCTGTTTACAGTTCTGGTCACCACACCTCAAAAAAAGAAGAAGATATTATATTGCTGGGAAAGGTGCAAATGAGAGTAACCAAAATAATTATAGGGCTGAAGTGCTTTCCTGACAGGGAAATGTTTCAACAGAACTTCTGTTTGGTAAACGAGCAACTAATGGCACAACCTTTATGTACAGGGATACTCAGACATGAATCCTTCTATGTTCAATGGGGCATACTTTTGCCTGACAAACATTTTTAATTCTTTTTCTTTGAAGTGTGGAATATGACATGTGTCATGCTGCACTGGGTGCCTGCCAGAAGGGCATGACCCCAGCCAGTAAGGTCACTTTAAAGCAGGACTGGTGGAAAGACACCTCAGAGCCACAGGCCAAGAGGAAGGCCAGACCTTTGATTGGCAGAGCAATTACCGCCCCCCTTCCACACACCCACTTCATCAGGTTGGCATGGCAAAGTCTTGCCTGCTTTTTGAGACAATTCCATGGGAAGTAGCACTTTGCTTGCCCAGCACATTTGACCCTGTGATCAAAACCCACCTTCTAAGAGACTGATTTGGAATAAATAGTTAGCAGCACAAAAGTGTCCCAAGCTGTAGCAGTCCTCACCAACTCCATGGCCAAATTCAATCCAGGAGCCATGCTTGCCTCCTGAGCTAGCGACTGCACCCTCAATCAGATGCAAGAACAGTACATCAGCTCATTTAGGACCAGGGCTAAACCATCAAGGGAAGCAATTCTCAAACTGTGGGTCTGCGATCCACCCGTGGGTCGTGAACCAATTTTTGGTGGTTCGTGAAACTAACAGGGCAGATTTGGTTATGTAAATCAAGGGTTAAACAAGCTGCTACTTGCGGGGAGCACTGCTGCCCAATCACCATTATAGCCACACCCATTTGCATTTTTAAATCAGGCAGCCTCTAAAAAGATTGAGAACTACTGATCTAGGGCCATCATGCTTTTCTCATGGCACCATATGTGCTCTTCTTGGTGAGTGGGGGGGGCCTCTGGGGGAGGGTGGGCAGCCCCAAGGAAATGTCTCACATTGGGCTCCTCCACTCCTAGAGCCAGCCCTGCTTCTGAGTAGACATGCACAGGCTCGAGCTGTAAGAGAGGACACATTTGAAGTTGATACACTGTCAAGAGAAAGTGGAAAGGCATTTTCTGCCTCGCTTACCACACCAGAACCAGGGGCCATCCAATTAATGTGATTGGCAGGAGATGCAGGAGAGACAAAAGAAAATATTTCTTCGCACAGAATGTAATCAATTTATGGAATGCACTACCACAAGAGATGGTGATGGCCGGTAGACTGATAGTTTAAAAAAAAGGGAGAAGGCAAATTTTGAGATGACAAGTTTACAAATGGCTACAAGTCATCATGGCAGCCTGTTATCTACTTCAAAGGAAGTAGATTTCTGAATCTGTATGCCTCTGAATAGAAGTTGAAGAACAGCAGTGGTAGGAGAGGGACACTCCTTCCACTTTGCATGTGGACTTTCTAGTGGTGTCTGGTTTACCACTGCAGGATATGGAATGTATAGGCTTTTGGGCTGATACAGCAAGAATCTTCTTATCTTTTTATGTTCCTCAATCCAGCAGAAGTGAGGTTTGCTTAAGTTTCACTGGAATAAGCAGACTCAGAGTGCAATCCTATACTGCGCTGGATTGGCAAGACCGGCCGGCCTGTGCCAAATCCAAAGCTAACTGGACAAGAGGCACTTTTTCAAGTGGTGCTCCTCTTATATTTAGCAGGGGGAGAGTAACTGTCCCTCTTCACCCCTGCACAGTCTTTCTAGTGGCTGTTGCTGGCGGTCTGCCTTTTTTTTAGATTGTGAGCCCTTTTGGGACAGGGAGCCATTTAACTTTATTATTATTACTATTTGCCTGTAAACCGCTTTGTGAACTTCATGTTGAAAGGCGGTATATAAGTAACTGATTGATTGATTGATTGATTGAATATTGGAGCCTCCCAATGGCAAGGGCACATTCACGCCCTTACCGTTGGGGACGCTCCAGCCCCCCCCCAATACGCTACTCAGATCGGCGCCTGTTAAATAGCAGGCGCAGATCCAAGGAGACAGCACTGCCCGAATCGGGGCCGCGTGGCCTCCCAATCGGGCTTAGGATTTGGCCTTATGGCTGAATTCCAAGCCCGCCCACATCCCGCCTCAACCCCCCTCCCCCTGCCAATCCCATGTCTGGACGGACACGGAGCCTCCCTTGCGCGGGCCGGCTTCAGCCAACATGAGGGAGGCTTGGCATGGTCGCAACAGGACGGACGCTGCAGGCAATGCCGGTCCTGTTGCTTGAGGGCTGATGCAGGGCTGCTGACTGGCACCCCCGCATCAGTGCCACATCCATCACGTCGATGCTATGATGTAGCGTCAACACGACAGGCAGCGTAGGATTGTGCTGTAAATTGAATCGCAGCCAACTTGTTCCACTGATTGCAGTTAGACTTAAATGTGACAATCTTTCTCTAGACTGAGTGAATATTACAGAATAGCAACTGACAGCCCAATCCTATCCCTCCACCAGCAGTAGAATGTTCATTTCATCAGCAAGAAGAAAAGGAACATAACTTCCTGGTGGTGGAACTGGTGGAGCATAACTTCCAGCAGAAAGCACAGCATCAGGGGTGTAGGTAAAGAAGTGCAGGGGATATAATTGCACCAGGGAACAAGCTTTAGTGGGGCAACAAGCTGAGCTTGACACTAGTGGCCAAAATTGTGAAACCTTGGTATGCATGAATAATACCATGGTGTTATATACCATTTGATGCGTAATTTCATGCAGAATGCAATGAAATGAATGGGAGTGTAACACCTTCATTCTATCAAAGGTTATTGCCAAACAACCTAAGAAAATGAAACTACAAATGTGATGTCACTTCCTGTTGTGATGTCACAAAATGAGGGCATCATTTTGCTCTGTGCACTGGGCCACACTTTCATTAGCTATGCCACTGCACAGCATGGCTGCCAGAACAATCATTAGCAGCTGGATGTGCTGACCAGCGGAGAAGGCCTTATCCATTGGTGCGAAAGGAGTGGCAGTGGGGGCAGGCAGTGGGAAAAATGGGGAGTTTCTAGGCAGGGATGGAAGCAGAACTGGGGGAAAAGGGTGAGATCAGCAGGGGCTGTTAGATAAGATTTGCCTGACCAGATGTATTAGGTGTCTTTCCAAAGTTATCAACACAATTCATGGAATAATAGTTGTTAAAATAATAGAAAAAAATATAATCAAGTATTATTTAAAATGAGTAGCAAGAAACAATACAAAAATAAACTCATTTCGGAAAATTTTTATTTTAGAGCTGATGCTATCAACACAACATGTCAGCACACAGAAACCTCAAACCAACATTACATGGTATTCCAAAGATCAGTAAAGGTTTTGTGCAAGCAATTATCTTGTGCACCCATTTTTAACCCTTGATCCCATGTATTCATGTAAGATTTGTTTGTAAACAGATAAAAAATTAAAAGGCAGCAGAGCATGAAGGATTTCTACAGAAATGGGTGGAGTAACTCTCTCGCTAACACTCTGCTGTCAGTAAGGTACATTCACAAATCAATCTGACTGACAGAGGTTTATATGTACACATATGCTCACAACACTTTACACACACACACACACACACACATACATGCACGTGTGCACCCAGGACCATGAAAGCAGCAGAAAAGTGAGCTGAAAGGTATTTGATCATCTGCTTCCTTACTGTGATATGTACTGCAGTTTTCACAAATGAGGAAGGGCAGGAATTCAAGCATGGTCCCTTTAAATATAAGCAGAAATCCTGTACTTCCTGGTTTGCCAAACCATGTAATGGCGTACAGTAAGGCACTTTTTTGTGGGCAGAGGCAGCGGCAGCAGTTCCAGGTGGTGTGGCTTCAGGCAGCATCCCAAGTAGCACTGTCCCCGCAAACAGAGGGAGATGCTGCCACCCACCTGCACCTCCCCTGCATCTGTTTAGCTCCAAAATGGAGTGTCCCTGGATGCTGGGGATGTGGTGGGGCGACCCTGGGGGTGGGGTGGTAGCTCTAGGCATGAGGTGAAGCAGGGGGCGAAATCACAACATTGCCTCACCCCAGGTGCCATCAGAGCCTGTGCTGCCTGCCCAAACCTGCATCTTTAGTGCTATTACAACTCATAGTGTTCAGTGAAAATCCAGCAGTCATATGATTGTTATTTCAGAACTCGTAGAAAATGTGTCCTCTTTCAGATTTACTGGTAAACATTTCCTATGCAAGCCATATTGAAAAACCATTAACAGTTTCTGCAAACTCTCATTATTTCTAGTGCACTATGTTACCATCTATGGTACCATCTCTGCATTGACCTGTCTCTCCCTCTTTAAATTAAGCATAAAGAATTTTCTTTTGTTCCACACATTCATAAAGGTTTTAATCTATATTTGAAATCAACATCATGTGTAGGTTGTAAAAGGCCAAGTCCTGCTCGTGATTGGTCTAAAGGTGGACATTTCACATTCTTGTCAACAAGCTCCACTTCAAAATAGGAAAGCAACAAAATCAAAAATTGTTTTATCTCATGAACTGCAAAAAATCTTCCAGGACATTTTGCAAGTCCAGTCCCAAACGGCATATAATAATATTTTAACTTGCAACCATTGCGATAGAAAATAGTCTTTTCTTTTCCATTCTCATCCAGGAATCGGTCATACTTAAATGTCTGTAACAAAGCCACAAATAATGCAATCATAAATTCAGTAGTGTTTACTGTATTAAGATTATTTCAGATTTGCAAAGGCAACTTGCATGTATGTTTCTTTTCCTGAATACTTGCATCTGGATATGTACATGTAGAAAACATCAACAGTACAACTTCTAAATTGTCTAGTAGAAATTCTGAACTACCCATATTCAATACTATAGATAAGAGATTTGTTCCACTAGAAGACATTATCTCAATAAAGAAAAAAAAAAATCCCAGTGAAATGGAATCACTATTGAACAATACAGTTAATTAAAAAGTTGCCAATTCCAGAGTTATAAATCTGAGGTTCCAATCATATCCAACTTTCCAGCACCAATACATCTACAATACAGTCCCAAGGAAAGGGAACAAATGTTCCCTTACCTTTAGGAGGCCTCCGTGACTGCCCCCCTCCACTGCAAGATGTAGTGCACACCCTGTTGGCATGGCTATATCAATCCTGGAATGTTGGACAGGACTGGGCCCTGAGTGAATTAACTAAAAGTTAGAGAAACGTTACTAATTTTGCTGTTTTCTCAGTAATATTGTGCAACTGCCATTGCTATTGAGATCTGTGCTTGGTATTTGTTAGTAATGCTGAATCCTGAAAACCTTCATTGCCTACCTGTTAATGAAACAAAAATCCAACATTTTTAAACCATTTCATTCTAGCTGATGGCAGACGACTGGATTTTCATAGCAATCGTGGGGTAGGGCTGGAGAAAAAGGATTTGGTTTTCCTTTCTTTTTGCAAATAGACTTTGATCAAGAGCAAAAGGAGCAGCCACAAAGGAATGCCTGAACATTCTCAAGCAAGAAGTTCCTAAAGAATCTTGGTGGACAACGCACAGCTTTGAAAAGCTTCACTTTTTAAGGAGTTGTTCATTCCTCAAGGGTGTGATCCAAGATCTGTACCTGCCTGTATGCATTAAGTGCCTGCCATTGATAAGCTAGCCTTTAATTAAAAGACTCAGCCTTTCACAAGCAAGGCTTATGCGATATTCTTGCCAGTTTCAAGGTAAGTGCTTTTCATTTTTCATACAGTTACAACTTGTTTTGCATCAGGGCAAACCCACTGAAGCACTTACTGTGGTCTGGGCAAGGTGGTGAACTGGAGGGAGCATGGCGCACACAATCTCCTGATCCACCTGGTCATTGCCCCATCTGCCTTCTCCTTTAGAAGAGCCCTGCTGGATCAGGCCAAAGGCCCATCTAGTCCTGCTTCCTGTATCTCACAGCGGCCCACCAGGTGCCCCAGGGAGGCATGAGACAACAAGATGCTTGCATCCTGTTGCCACTCCCTTGCACCCGGTATTCCAAAATAGCCTACTACTAATGTAAGGAGGTTGCACAATCCATCACGGCCTATATAATAGCCCACAATGGACCTTTCTTCCAGAAATCTGTCCAATCCCTTCTTAAAGGCATCTAGGCCAGATGCCATCACCACCTCCTGTGGCAAAGAGTTCTTGTAGAGTCCTTGTAGAGCAAAAGAGCAGTGACGCATGGTACAGGTGTGGCAGGTGAGGCAGAACCATCCCACAGGAGTTCTTTGAGAAGTGCCATTGCCACTGCTGTGGTGGCTGTGATCCTGCAAACACTTACAACCCAAGGGCCCCAGCTACTCAGAGTCCATGGGTTGTAAGTTTTTGCATGATCTCAGCAGTGGCAGCACTTTTCAAAGAATTCCGGTGGAGCGGTTCTGCCTCAACTGCCACACCTGCACCACACGCTGCTGCCAAAGAGCATGGCAGAGACAGGGTGGTTGCTGCAATTCCCACCACAGTAATCAGGAACAGGATCTCAGCAGCCTCCTCTACCTCCTCCGTTTAGCTCTACTGCCTTTCCTTGTCCCCCTTTGTGTCTTCACTGTGGGCAAAGAAGATCCTAAGACTGACCTCCATGTCTGACCAGCCTTAAAGACACAGCAGGTGGAAGTGAGATCACAGTGGTTGGTGATGCACATTTTTTAAAAAGGATGCCATGTGGCTGCTGCTGCTTCAGGTACCACCTTGGCTTTTACTGGGCCGATTTGGCATCTTATGGTTAGTGCTAAGTGTGTTTTTAGGTGATTCCATGATATTGGACAAATATGTTTTTCCCTCTGGAAAAGCTGTCATCTGGCATTTGTCTGGCAAAAACTTAGAGCTTGAAATCACAATTCCACTGTGAATCACTGTGGCAGAGCTAATCCGGGGTAGTGGGACACATTCCCCCCATGGTGAAGTGGAGGTTTTCCACTATCTCCACTAGAGCAGTGATAGAGCAGTGATAGTATCTACCTGTTGCGTGCACCAAGGGCTGAAGAACTGGTCCTGCTTTCCACTCTGGCTCCAACTGGAGCTGTGCCAGGGCCAGAGTCACGCGTGCGCAAGGGAGTGGGGACTGCACAAGCACGGGGGTGACACAATGATGTGGGGGATGTCATTGCACCACTAAGATATTGGGCACAGCCCCTCCATTGACACTACTGTGGAAACACAATAATGCAATTGAATACTTCAAGAATAGACCAATCTCTGCTGATGTGTGCGGTTCTGATTGAGACTGTCATTACTCACCAAAGGATCAGAGTAGATTTCTGGATCAAAATGCAACAGCTGAGGATAAAGAGCTATGATGTCATCTTTGCGAACATTGTATGAGCTGCTGCCCACTTGCAAATTGAAATCTTCCTTAGCAACTCTGACTGTCATGGACGCACTGCAGAGTCTAATTGCTTCTTTGATAATGCTATCTGTAGATGGGGGGGGGGAAATGTTTAACAAATACAGTATGCCCGGGTGTGCTACTGAACAGATTACAAAATCGAAAGTGATGTGAGTCACTAAAATAAGTGAGCCTTGAGGACGTCAAGGCTGAAAATACTTGCACTTTATTTGCTACCATCTAGTAGTATTATAGCTACAAGGTTTTAATATAGCGTAAAGCCTGATTGCTCCTTGGAAGGACAAATCTTGAAGCTGAAGCTCAAATACTTTGGCCACCTCATGAGAAGAGAGGACTCTTTAGAAAAGACAGTCATGCTGCTAAAGATTGAAGGCAAAGGAGAAGGGGTGGCAGAGGATGAGATGGTTAGATAGTGTCACTGAAGCAATGAGCATGAAATTGGGTGAACTCCAGAAGCTAGTGGAAGACAGGGAGGCCTGGCGTGCTGTGGTCCATGGGGTCGCAAAGAGTCGGACACAGCAACTGAACACCACCACCAACAATAGGCCTAAGTGTATTATAGAACCGATTTGTCCTACAGTTCATAATTCCTAAAATGGGGCAGTCATTTGTAGGTCATTATGATGGGAAAGCAGTGAAAGGTCCAGGTACTTTTATACATACAAAGAAAGTATACCTAATATAGGAATGTCATCCAGCTGTTTTCGATTCAAGGAAATGGGTTTCCTTTTCAAGTCAATCTTTTCACCAGCATTTTCTAGCACCCTTTGCACCTCTTTGGTTGCTGCTTTCATTGCTTCTGGATTCCTAAAACAAAGGCATACTGAAATAGCAACATAAACATAGCAGCATAGTGCCATAATCTCATCCTTACACATGAGCTCTGGGAAGTGGAGGGGTGTTGCTAACTGTGTACTAGTCATATCCCATTATGGGCCTCCCATGGTTGGGAAAGGATGGCAGACTTAAGCAGAGATGGTCTGATCTATCCTGGAAGCTTTGAGCAAGCTAAGTTGGACTTGGGATGTGTGCATTGGTTACCTTTGGTCCAATAACCAGCACTGGCTGCATATCCTAGATTGCTGTGCAGGGGCTATAGCCAGTGATGTCATGCAGGGGGTACGCGGGAGTACCCGAGTACCGGTTTCTAGGATTACAGCTGGCCCCGTCCATTCGCCCGCCCACTCGTCGACTCCGCCCTCTGCAACGTTTGAATTTCCTGCATGTTTGAGTTGCCTGCATGTTCTCAGAGCCAGGCAGGCAGGCAGGCAGCGAGCGGAGCCTTTCCTTTCCTTGCCACTGAAAAATGAGTTGCTCTGGGGTTTTAACATGATGCCAGGCCTCCTTAACATGTTCTGGGGGTGCTGTGGAATACTGTTGCAACTGTTGGGTCAGTTTAAAATCATCTGAGGCCTCAAAAAGGGCTTTTTTCATGTCACTTCCTGCCACGACATCACTTCTGGCTTATGACGTCACTTCCGGTGGGCGGGTCCCGACACGTGCCAATCAAAAGTGAGTACCTGTTCTTAAATCATTTAGATGACACCACTGGCTATAGCCCAGATCCTGTCTCAGTCTAGTCAAAGCTTCCTGATGATCAAAATGCTACTATCAACTCCATCGCAACATAAAATAGGGAAGCAGGTGTCTTTTGCATGCAAAGCAACTCCCACTGAGCAACTCTGTGCATACTCAATCCCCCCTTGAAGATCAAGGTCTAGCAGAGAACTGTGCATAACTCCACATCAATGGAGATAAGCTGATCAGCTGAGCTAAACACATACCTGCAGATGACAAGGGCAATACAACCAGTAAGGAAATATGCTGAGAAATATCTATTGTACACAAGGATGCAATCCACTAACTAAAAAACTCTTATTGAGAATGTGATGATTAACCATAATTTCTGAGACTGAAAATATTTCCCTTGATCAGACAGCATCCATTAATGCAGACATAGGCATTGTTGTTGTACGTTACAGGATGTTCATATTTATTGATTAGCCTAGATCTGAGTAAGCGTAGTTAATGTGCAGTTGTAAAGAGCTTCGTTGGCAAAAAAAGAATGCACCTTGTATATTATGACCCTAATAGGATGGGCATTTTTGGAAATTGGCCTTTTTTGTACACAAAGTCTCTGGAGGGTTGTTTTCTTCTCCTTTTAGGTTTCCATGACACTCCTGCCCAAGAAAAGAACTTATAGAACTACCAATAGAAAAAGCACCCTAGAGAGAAATATTTTACTTCTTGTATCATGGATATGTAGCTACTCACCGAATCAGATGGAACAAACTCCAAAAGGTAGCAGGTATGGTGTTTGCTTGGGAAGCCCACAGGATTGCCAGGTGGGTCTTGGCTTTTTCCTTATCATCAAAACTAGAGACTGTGTCGTTCAGGAACATGCGCACAGAAATGAGTTCAGATTTGTTGTCTCTTTTTGTCAGGTTCTCATGCCTGAGAGCCTCAGCCAACTTCTCTCGGGCATTGTGGGCACCTCTAAATATGTGGATAGGCAGACCGGCGACTAGAGCTGGAAAGATTCGGTCGAACTCCTTGAAGTTCTCTAAGGCATTAAAAATAACTGCTCTCTGGTCTTCTTGTTCAGAAGAAAAGATCTGTCTGTGACCTGTGTTAGCCTCTGTACCAAAAAGTGTTAGAAACCCAGATTCAAACATCACCCGGCAGCAGAATTCATACAGCTTATCAGTTACCCAACCACTGGGATTCATATTTGCAGTGCTTGATTCCACCATGACATAGTGAAGATTGTCCATTGTAGCTTCATTGAGAAATGTCAAGGCATTCCCTTGCAAGGTTCTAGTGAAGGTCTGGTGCATATTTTCAGTGGTGTTCCCGTCTTTTGGGTCAATACTCCTATGTCCAAATACCTGTCAGCAAAGAGAGGGTAAGTAGAAGTACAGCCTCTCATAAACCCTAACCTGAGGTCTCAAGTCCCCTGTGCAAAGAAAAGCATTTCTGCTATTTGCCCTTCATGGGATACTACTCCAACCATGTGGCTGACCAAAATGGTTGCCTCAGGAAAGCTATTAGCAGGCTATTGCCTGCTGCCCACCTCCATCCACCCACTTGCCTCCAGCAATCTTCTTCAAACTTCCTGCATTCAAAAAAATAGAGAGGAGAAAAGTGTGGAGAGTTACATTTCTTCTCCACACCTTCCTTTCTGCTCTGTTCCTTTCTTTTGGAATCCAGAGAGCTGGAGAAGGTAGAGGAGAAGCACCAGAGGTGGTGGCTGGTGTACCACCAGAAGCATAGTGCTTGGCCCATCTTCTTAGGTGTGGGAAGGTCTTGGGCCAGCCCTGACTCCAGAGGACCCCTAGTTTCGGCCTATGAGAATCAAAATTCAGACGGAAAATCATAGGCCAAATATTTTTCCCCTCAAGGATGCAAAAGAAGGCCACAGGCTTGAGAAATTATTAAACATACAGTCTATGCTGATAAATAAAGCATGGCCACTTAGGACCTCTGTTTGACATCCATTTCAATTAAAAGAACGTTTTAATGGTCTATAATAGGAGTTGGACTAGGCTTTACATTTACCAAGAAGAATGGGAACACTGATAATAACTTTGAAAGTAATCCCGAAGTTTTCTTTCCATACAGCAACGTACAAGTTATTAGATCCATCATCTTAATGGCTCTCTGGCTGGCAGATTATATAGGAAAGGAAGAGAAACCTTTCAGTTAGAAATTGAAACACATGGCGGTGACTACTGTGAGCCTTATATTCTTTGTAGACTTATAGTGTGCCACTGGCAGCCATTTTAGGAGCTCTGCTGCAAACAGAAGCAGCGCCATACTGTTGCCACTAGACCCAGCTGACAGAAAGCTAGTGAGATGGGCAGACTGGGCAGAATGAGGTGGGGAAATAGGGCCATTGATCTGCAAGAATGTTTAACAGTCAGTTTTTGCAATCAATATATCACGTTGTAAAAATCAATTCAAATGAACTTAAAATAGCTGCATTACTGAAAATAACATCTTTTGAAAGGGGTTACCTTTGCAGAGGTTGCAAAGTGGAACTTTTTCCAGTCCAAATGTCTTCCTTGTTGCATCACTGAGTGATATGAAAAAGGATTGGTCAAAAAATGAACATATTTTCCAGCCAATCTGCAAGTGAAAATGGGGCCATATTTCTTTTGCCTTGCTCTGAGAAATTGGAGGGGATTGACCCCAAATTGCAAAGCACAGCCCAGATATGGCAGCATCCCATTCTCCAAGGGTGGCTCACCCAGACGTCTGCAAGAAACAATATACATGAGGTAGATTAGAACTGTAAATTGAGATTTGACCTTCAAGTCTGCCATGCAAGCATCATAAATAGATGATGCACACAGTTTCCATCACTGCTAGAAGGAATTGCTGTCCACTGAGCCATAAATCCACTTAGAAGGCAGACGATAACTAGTAAATAATGACTTTACACAATAGAGAAACTCATTACCGCTCCAGTAATGAGAATGCATTACACACACAGTCAATCACATTTGATTACATTTACATTCTCTTTTAAACATATCACTTCTACCTTGTTTACTCTTGGGTGTTTCATCTAATCATTTTTAAACTGCAATGTTGTTTCACCGCAAAACATGTTTGCCCAGATAAATTTTATTATCTAACAAATATCGTAAGGGATGGATGAACGGGGAGCATGTTGAAGAAGCTCTTTCATTTTTTAAAGAACATGTTACTTTCTGAATGAAAGAAGTCACCTGTGGGCGACTCCAGCAATTTTCTTAGGGCATGTCTGGCAGCCAGTTTGGTGCAATACATGCAACATCTGTTTGGTTGAAGTTTTGACTGCTTGGTTTTGTTTGTTCTTAGGGACAATACGTCTCGTAGTATTGCTGATGTGTGCATGTTTGCACAGAAATCAAGCCTGCCAGCTTTTACTGATGTGGATAATCCACTTACACCTTGCTGCCTTGTTCTAGGGAGCTTCATGTGCAAAGACAGTCAACTCCATGCACCACCAATGCAGATATGTGACTACATGGCTGGTTGAGCCATTTGATGCAGGGGCGTTGCTAAGGCAGGCAATTGCCCTAAGCACCACTTTTCGGGGGGGAAGCCTGGCAGCACCATGCTTGCTGCTCCCTTGCTCTATCACCCTCAAGCTCCTAAGCCCCTAAGCCAAAGAGCAAGAGGGCAAAGAGAGCAAGAGGGCAAAGAGCACTGCCTTTTTCACTGCCTCCTCCAATCTCCAGAGGAAAAAAGCCATTCAGGGCTGGAGTGACTGGAGGAAGAGGAGGAGAGGAAATCGGTCTGTGGCCACGCACATGCACATTAGCTGGTGACTGGGGGGGGGCAGTTGGGCAGGGGCTGACAGCATCTTTCTGCCTTTCTTTCTATTTTTCTATATTCTATTTTTATTTCTTTTTTTAAAAAAAAACTGTGGGGTGTGACATCACACCTTGAAAATGTAACTTCCAGATGTAACGTCACGTGGCGACATTTTAAACTTTGTGCCGGATGCCAGGGTGCTACAGTGGCTATGCTACGGACTTGATGTGCATGTGAATGTATGTCTTCCTCCATAGACACTAACTGCACAAGTATTGAACAACTAATTGTCTATGACTACAAGTAGATGAGGGACGTGGTGGCGCAGTGAGTTAATCCGCTATGGCTGGGCTTTCTGACCGGAAGGTTGGGAGTTCAAGACTGTGTGACGGAGTGAGCTCCCGTTGCTTGTCCCAGCTCCTGCCAACCTAGCAGTTCGAAAGCACCTCAATGCAAGTAGATAAATAGGGACCACTTCGGTGGGAAGGGAATGGCGTTCCGTGCGCTACGGCATATAGTCATGCCGGCCACATGACCACGGAAGCTTGTCCTCGGACAAAAATGCCGGCTCTACAGGCCTAGACCATTCGGTCGTGGGGAAACCTTTACCTTTACCTGACAAGTAGATAAAGGCAGTTACTGATAATACATGTTAGTCAATTCCTATCCAGTTCACTGCCCTATGAAGCCATTTGAAACCTGAAAATCTGGACTCAAGACCTGTAGAATATCAATCATAATGTTATAGCTTAAAAAACTCAGCACTGTACATAAATGCTAAAATGGCAATAACTAAAGTAGGCTTTGAAGGTATGGTAAGAATGCGCAAAATATAGGGTGGATATAGATCAATATTAAGAAATATTATTGACCATGCTAGAGCAAACTATTGATTGACTGGCAGTGCACATGTCCGGTCTAAGTTGAATAATTTGAACATATTATTGATTGATGATTGCTTTCCCATTTGGAGCTTATAGTTTCCCAAGACCATTATGCGACATGAAACAAAAAGAAAAAATGTTTAACTGACTATGCTGAGCTGCAGTGTCATTAGATATACTTTTTTCATTTTGACATCTGAAGTAAGTCACATTCAATTGGAACAATATACATAGATAAATTACGGTAAGTCTGTTTTTCTCTTAAATGTATCAAGAGCAAAAAACTAAAACAGATTACTGTAATATGAAGACAATAAGAGAAATATCAAATACTGATATTTCTGATGTGTTACTGATGTGTTACATATTACTGATGTGTTACAGTACTGAATGGATAGAACTGAAATATTTTTAGTATAAGTATTTTCTAGAAAGAGATCAAATATCATATGGCTCATATTGTACAATGATCGAACATATAAAACAATTACAGATCTGATTAGACTTTGGCAAACTATTTCTGCTACTGAAAAGAAACTAAGACCAGCAAAACATCACCATCATCATCTTTCTACCCTGCCTTTCCCCCTCCTCCAAGGAGAAGCTAAATTAATTATTTGTATAATTTATATATCTGCACTATGCAGACAATAATGCCAGCTAGGTTACAGAAGACTGCAATTCAAAAAAACCTCTAAACAATTCAGCTGCCAATATTCCAATTCACATAATTTAATAACTGATGGACAAATCAGTTTCTTATGAGCTTTTCTTTTCTTGATATCTGTGCAAATTTAAATACAAACTGCCTCTGCTAATTTGTTTTTTAAGGCATGGACAACTGAAAACAAAAAGGAATTAATTACATGTGTTAAATGTTTCAAAGCAATACTACTTTTTCCAGTGGTTACTTTTGGCTAAACCCACAACATCGTGAACATTGATGCATGCATTAGAATCTTCAAGAGAAAAAAGGATCACCAAAGTATGTATAAACAGAACTCCTTACCTCTTCCTTATTCCCAGAACAAACCACAAACTACCACACAGAATCACCACTATTACCCACATCAAAATCAATGCCAACATTTCAGACAAATGAAATAAAATGTCAAGTATGAAACAGTGTTTACACCCAAGTCTGAGAATGATACAGAAGCCACTCAAGAGCCACTTTTTATATTCAGCAAGAGCACTGTGCACTTCATTGAACTGAAATAACCTATGCAAGCTATTAATTAACTATTTCTGGACAAAATTTCTACACCTGCTCTTGGACCAAAATCTCTGGGGCAAAAAAAACAGGAAAGAATTGATTTGATACTTCATCTGGTGGCCTTGAGCCGATTACCACTTATCAGTGAAGGTCGAAAGTAATCAAAGAACAGTAATAACTGATAATTTAAAGGTCTCTCAGACATGCTCATGCAGATTTACCATGTACAGTTTATAGTACAAGCTTAGCTTTAAGTGAGGTGGCTGTCTGGCATACTACGGCCCCACCCCATTAGGTTTGTCAGCTGAAGACAGCCTGCGCTAAGGATAAAATGTGGCAGATCAGGGATGGCAACAAGATTAAGGGCCCAACCCTGAACCCTCCAGCACCTGCAGTACAAGAGTACTGCAGATGCTGGTATCGCAAACGTGCCATAAGGCACCTCCAGTATGGGGGGTAAGGTCTTACCACCTGCACTGTCCAGCACCCCAGTCCACTGCCTGGAAGCAGCAATGTGGGATTGGTGGGCAGTGAGTTCGTAGGTCCCTGGCACTGCATGTTCTACCAGTGGGCAAGGATGGCATAACTTGGTGGAAGGACAGGTAGAGCAGGGGTGGGATTGGCAACAACCTCCACCGCCGGATCTTATCCTCCATGATGGGGTGCATGGCCCAATACGGAGGCCCTCGCATCTGTGCTGGCAAAATGGCCAGCGCAGATGCGACGAGACCCATTGGTGGGCTTACCTGGGGGCAGGGAACGAACGCTCCCTTCTTCTGAGGTGCTGCCAGTGGCTGCGTGGCTGCCACTAGATGCAGTGGTAACTGTTTGGCTTCCACGGCTCCTGTGGTGCCCAGGAAGCTCAGGATTGGGCTGCCCATCTTCTGGCTCACGCACGAGCAGCCGCATATCTGACCTGTAGCCTGTGGCGTGAGGCATGGGCGCCAGGCAGCGGCGGGTCACCATTGCGCGCAGTCCATGTGCGAAACAACACGCTTTTCGGCCCATGCGCCCTCCCTGGCCTCCGTTATGCTCTGAAATGGAGCGTTTCTGGGCGCAAGGAGGTGTGTCGGAGTGACGCACGGGGGCGGGGCGATGTCCTGGGGACACGGTTTCAGCACCAGCCATGGGCGCGCTCGGGCCTCTGTTCGTTGCTGTGCACAAGGCAAGCACAAGGGTGAGGAACTAAGACATTACTAGGTTTGTTCCCATTGTGGACTATATACAAGTGCCTAGCATGGATACAAGCGAGGAAAATGTCATGTATCCAATGGTACCACGTTGCATTTGTTTAACTTTTTCTACTAGTTCAACTGGATGAAGACGTAGTGAAAGTGCAGCTCATCTCAATCCTATGTGATGATCCTACAGGGCACTGGACAGTTGTGTTCAGATGTGGCTGTTTAATGTTGCCATGGGATCCTCTTGGACTTCACCAATGTGTAGCACATTCCTACACATGCTTATTCAGAATTCCTGCAGGATTTAATGGGACTTTCTCCCAGAAAGTATTAGAACTGCAGTTTTACTTGCAGCAGCAGCCTCTCTGCCACCCCCTCTTGGGCACAAGACACTCACAGCAGCTGATGGCTTTTTTTCACCACAACAAAAGTCAACAGCCGCTGAGAGCTCTCTTGGAAACCCAACCGCTCTCACCCTCAAACTTAGAAGTAAATTGCAATAACTTCATCACGTCACTGCCAATTAGTTCTGGGCCAAGCACTGGAGGGCGGTGATGGACTTTAGGACTGGGGTGGGGAGTGACACAGTCTCAGCTGTTTGTCAGAAAATTGTCTTTTTAGGATTGCACTCTGAGTCATTCAGAGGCAGAAACTATTATATTTCCTGTTTATTGTTGAACATCTTGTTCCCCAGCCGACCAATAAACAAGGAATTTGGCTTTGAGCCAGTTCATTGGACTGTGGAACCCAGCTGATTTCCAAGAGTAGGAAATTCAGGAGCTCAAGTGATTTCCACCACCATCCCTGGACTCAATCCCATAGTTGAGAACTGGTTAAATGTCCGCACCAATGTAGATTAGGATTGGGCTGCCCATCTTTTCAGGATGCTCAGGCATCACAAAAGCCTCAGGGTTGGGGTTTTTACCAAAACAGGTGAAAAGATAGTGGGAAATACAGAAAAAATAATAATGAACGTTCACCACAGGATTAATTAATGCATGTTTTTACATTGGATCACCAAGCTAATGAATACGAATTAAGCTTTTCCTGAGTACTTATTTCCTAATTCTTAGCATGCAGCTTACTATCTATCACTGCGCTTTTAATATTTTTTAAAAAATCAATGCATTTCATAATTTTCTTCACTGTAAATAATGTAACATTAGAAATTGGCTTTCAGAATATATAAAGCTGCCTCATATATAAACCAAGATTTTACATTGCTTCTCATATTATATTCTCCAAACAAATTTCAGTCCTGTGCAGTTGTTTCTAAGACCCAAGTGATATTCTATTGAAGTGACACATTTTGGTGTGTATATCTGTAAAGCAACTATGGGCACAATCCTAAACTGAGTTAGGCCAGCATAAACTAAGCCAGCAAAGTTTGGCCAGCACAAGGGCCACCATAAAGTATGTTTGGACCACTCTCGGAGTCAGAGAGGCCAACACACAGACGTGAGCCATCCTCCCTGACTCTGAGAGTAGCCCAAAAATGCTTTATGGTGGCCCTTGTGCTGGCCAAACTTTGCTTTATGCTGGCCTAACTCAGTTCGGGATTGCACTCTATGACTATTTTCTAAGATATTCCCTGTGTTGTGTCATGTGCATTTTGGTGCCACCCCTTGGAATGTGGTCACTTGAAAGTGAGATAATTCAGTTCTCAGTTAAATTATTTGTATCAAGAAAACCTGCTCAAAGTTGCTTCTGTAAAGAAATGTTAGTGATGTCCACTCATAAAAAGAATGAGTTTATTATTGCCAACTTTGAAAAGCCACAAAGAGAGAGCTCTAATGTTAACATTTCTGCCCCCTAGTGTTCTTTTTTCATACCCCTTTTCAGCTTCCCATCAGGAATTGTTCCAAGAAAGGCTAACAAGAAAAACATACAGCTATGAGATCAGAATATCAGAAACCCAGCACTAGTCTGCAATCCTGGGCTTACAAAGTTCACAAAATGGAATGAAATACAGCAATGTAGGCCTAATACAGGGAAAGGGGAAAAGATAACTACATAATTATGGGGCTGTGAAGGAGATGGGATGAGATTTAATTATAGAAGCTGGCTTTGAAGGAAAACAAATGTATAAATGAGGAACTCTGAGACATTCAAAGAGTGTAGTAAAGTTTCTTAGGTAAGACCTGTGCACATTTAGTTGAACACCTGTAAGGAGTCCAAGGGCCCAATCGTATCAACGATGGCGCTGACACTACACTCATATCACTGGTGCCAGGTGTTGCAAAAGTGTCATAAGGCATTCTGGCACCGGCGGTATGACTGTACCACCAGCGCTGAAGTCAGTGCCAATTGGCACTGGGCCTCAGGACCAGGAAAACCTATCGCTGGAGCACCAGGCGGTAAGAGTTACTGACAGCTGGTGGTGAGGCCTCCTGGGGAAGGGGAAGGCAGGAGAGGAGCTGGGTGAGAGGTGGGTGGGCTGGAAGCAGACTCGGCCGGGGAGGGGGTACAGATGGCAGGAGAGACTGCCACTGAATCCACTGAATGGAATGGAATGGAAAAATGGAAACAGAATTGCCACCAGAAGGGAGCCTAGCACTTTCTGTGCAGCTGTTGTTGCCACCTGCACAACATGTACCAAACAAAAACCAAAGACAGCACAGAGGAGCAATACCAAGTGGTTATTTTTAAAAAGGAAATCAGTTTTTTTAATGGAAAGCAGTATTAATTAGTTGGGTTTTTTTAAAAAGGGAAGAGAACACTTGAGACCACCAGCAGCAGCAGAAACCCCCTCACAGAACAACTTCGTAGGCCGACCCCTTGAGAATGCCAAGTGCTCCCCCCCATCAAGTTTTTGGCTCGACATGGGGCTCATTTGATCAGCATTAGAATGGATGAGGGGTGGTTCAGAAGTTTTAAAACATGATTTAAACCATGTGTGAGGAGCTGATTAGATTTTCCAGGGGCTGCAATCCAGGGGGTCGGGGTAGTTTCCAGTGGGGTGACAAAGAATTTCCCTCTCCAAAAATATTACAGAAATTGTTGTGTGTGTGTCCCCACATTTTCTTCACCTGAAAAGATGGTGCAGATGTTTGGCACATGCAAATGTGTTTGGAGACCTTGATGTATTCCACCACATGCTACTTGTGCAGCTGAATTCCCAAGGAAACTGCTGTGCTTTGGCAGGTCCGGTAGAGGGAGCCATAAGTGTTCAATATTGTGTTAAGATTTCTGTAAGCAATGATATCTTGTTAAAGAAAAATGAAAAATACTCTGTATTCAGCACTTATGTTTATCTGAATGAAAATTTAGATCAATATTTTTTGGTTCTTTAACACGTTCCTTAACACAATTGCTTAAATTTTTATGTCACAAGTTTATAGTGATAATTTGAATTGCCCGACCTTTGCATTTCATCTCATTTTTTTTACTTTCAAATCTCAGATCTATTTGTGTGTTTACATGGTTCCTTAGGGTGCAATCCTAAACTGACTTAAGCCAGCATAAACTAAACCAGCAAAGTTTGGCCAGCACAAGGGCCACTGTAAAATATGTTTGGACCACTCTCGGAGTCAGAGAGACCAGCGCACAGGTGTGCTCCATTCTCCCTGACTCCAAGTAGTTCAAACACGCTTTA
This sequence comes from Lerista edwardsae, assembly GCA_029204185.1. Taxonomy (NCBI): domain Eukaryota; kingdom Metazoa; phylum Chordata; class Lepidosauria; order Squamata; family Scincidae; genus Lerista; species Lerista edwardsae. The sequence continues at coordinate 14,726,758 of JAJKFI010000021.1, read as the reverse complement.
AGGTGGCCCTTGTGCTGGCCAAACTTTGCTGGCTTATCTTATGCTGGCCTAACTCCAGTTTAGGATTGCGCTCTAAAATACCCAATTATTGATCTGGGAGGGACCATCTTGTCTTAGTTTTGCTGCAGAAATTAGAAAAAAATATTTGAAAACACCGCCAAGGGGCAAGTAAAGTGTACATGTTTTATCTGGATATCTTAACTTTCATGAAGTAGCATCACCAGATGCTACTAGATGTGCCACTGGAGCTAATGGTGGCATGTGTGAGTTTTCTCCCATGTTACCCCACAACAGCCCTTTGTCCCAGTTCAGATATCGGGCGAGCAGGGTTTAATCCTCTTTCCAGGAAGCATACCCAACCTGTGGGACTCATGAGCTCCTTGCTCCCCTTCACACCAAAGAGTAATAGGATCTAACCTTTTAATCCCATTTTAAACCAGCCAAGATTAAATGGTATACAACCCACGATATACAACCCACAATCTAGGATAACTGGGATCATATCCTGGCTTGATTTCAAACCTGAAAACAAACTAGGATTTGCCAGGTCCTGACACCACAGCAAATCCTGACTGGTTTTATAAGAGGATCAGTAAGAAACTTCCTCCCTTTACACAAAAGGCATGGGATTTTGCACAGTATCAGATTTAGGGTGCAATCCTAACCTGGAGTTAGGCCAGCACAGTTTGGCCAGCAAGGTCTGGCCAGCACAAGAGCCACTGTAAAGCATGTTTGGACCACTCTCAGAGACAGGGAGGATGGCACACATCTGTATGCTGCCCTCTCTGATTCCAGAAGTGGTCCAACATACTTTACGGTGTCCTTTTTGCCAGCCAAACTTTGCTAGCCTAACTGTGCCAGCTTCAGGTTGGGATTGAGCCCTTAATCATGGTTCCATAGGATGTCTGAAATGGGCCTTTGAGTTTGATAAGGTTGATAAACCCTATAAGGGTATTATGACCTGGGCATGCTGTAAACAGGGACAGAGGGGATAGAAGTGCACTTACTAGCCACATCCCTAGCACCGACATGCTCCATAGCCACACACCCCTGCTGTTCCCTGATACAGTATCTGAGGGCAGCAATGAACTCCAGGGACACTTTCTCCCCATAATCTGAAGCACCAGCAAATCAGCATTCCAAATCACAGGCAGAAGAGGTCCCTGCGTTCAGTATTGTATTCTTCAGAAATGCTGCAGCCAGGAACAGCTTTGGGCACATTGAAGTGAGGGACGTGGCTAGCTAGAGTGCTTCCATTCTCCCTGAACCTGGATACAGCAAAATGTCTGGCTATAGTCAATAGGCAGGCTATATAGTACTTTCCCAAATAGCTAAAATGCGTGAACTATATGCTGCAAACACACCCTCTTTCTTTCTTTGGTCCCGTTTCTTCTCATCACATGTTTTCTAGCTTGTGAGCCAGCAGGCAAGGACTATTCATTTTATTGTACAGCATCTAGTATATTTTATAAATAATGTTTTTATTGTTTTTTATTGCACTAATGCCTTTGTGTTTTTATAAAAAATAAATGAAGAGGATGACAATAGACACAGCTCAAACGTAAGCTCTACCATTAACTCACTGGCTGGCAAACTGTTCTCTCTGTCCGATTCAGTCCTCTGATCTTTACCTTGCAATATTTATTAAAATGCCTCATCCAAAATTATAACAAATGGATCATCTCATCTTTTTTTTACAATAAAGAGAACAATGTACCTGGATAAACATTATCATTAAAATTATTGTTTCAGTATGATGCAGAATCCAGCTTTCAGTACATCTGTCCACCCTACCTTCATCCTTTTCCATTTTATAATTTGTCAATTTCACCATCTCAACTATTTGCCAGGTTAGGTTTTCTTTAAAATCAATTCAGAACAGCTGGTACCTTGGTTATTTTTTTTCTTTTCCCAAAATCTTGCAACTGTCATCTTGGTTGAAGTCAAAGGGATATCAATTCTAAATTATTCTTTAATACAATCCTTTTGTTTTAGGATCTGCTGAAAATCACAGCCTAAAATACTTTTATCACTTTGAGGGCGCAATCCTATGCAGTGTTGGAATGGTGAGGCCGACTTGGCAGCGCCATATCCGACACTGCATAGGAGAGGCTGAAGCGCACACACACACACCCCGCGGCAAGGGAGTGTGTGCTTCCTTACCTTAGGGGAAGCTCCAGCCTCCCCTATGTGCTCCTCGGATCTGCAGCCGCTAAAGAGCGGACACAGATCCGAGGAGACCTCGCAGCCGGGCTTAGGATGTGGCCACATGGACACCTCCGGAGCCTGCCCATGTCCCGCCCCCAGCCTCCCGCCTCCCACCAATTCTCATCCCGATACGGAATACAGCCTCCCTTGCGCCGACCAGCTTTGGTTGGCGCAAGGGAGGCTCTCTGTTGGCACTCTGAAGCCGACGCTACTCATAGCGTCAGCTTCAGAACTTTAGCGCCGACGTGGGCAGGGCTGGCTTTAAGCCAATGTGACCAATGTCATCACATTGGGCCCCGTGCTTTGGGGGGCCCCGCACCAGTGCAGTGAGTGTATTGCTTGCTGCTGCAGTCAGGATCTCTTAGGATTGTATGTAGGTCAGTGAGGCAAGCAGAGCAGCTTTACCTTGGGCCCTCTCAGCTGCCCCAGCTTCTGAAGTGCCTAAAATGGGCCTCCTGCTGTCATCCTGCCACCACCAACTATTTTCAGATGCTACACTTTGTGTGTGGCACCACAAGTGCTCTTCTTGGTGAGTGGGGGACCCTGTGGGGAGTGGGGAGGCCCCACAGAAATGCCCCGCATTGGGCCCCGCCACTCCTAGAGCTGGCCCTGGATGTGAGGGTGCCGCTCAGCCCTCCCACGTTGGCGCTAAGCGTGTAGTGGCGACGCAACAACATTACATAGACGCTTCGTGCAATCTAGGATTGCGCTGTGAAACATCTTCCTTGCTAACTGGGCAAGAGACACCTTTTCAAGTGGTGTTCGTCTTATATTTAGCAGGGGGAGAGTAATTCTCCCTCTCTATCCCTGCACAGTGTCTTTTCTAGTGGCTGTTGCTGGTGGTGTTCTGCCCTTTTTTTTTTTTTTTAAGATTGTGAGCCCTTTTGGGACAGGGAGCCATTTAACTTTATTATTATTATTTGCCTGTAAACTGCTTTGTGAACTTTGTGTTGAAAAGCGGCATATAAATACTATACTGTTGATTGATAATCCAAAATAACCAGTAATCATGGAACACTTCCAAAAAGTCTATCAATGACTGCTAGTCATGATGACTACATGCTACCTCCAGGTTCAAGAGTAGACTACCTCTGAATATTAGCTTCAGCAGAGCAATGGTGTGGGTAGAAGCACTGCCTTCTCTTGCTTGTGGGCTTCTCAGAGCTGTCTAGCTGGCCACTGTGTAAAACAGGATGATAAGCCCAGCAGCATAATGTCCCAGGGCAGTGACATCATGACATCATGTGACACATGGCATGGAGGAGGGGACACTTGTGGCAGCTGATTCCTCCTGTGAAGACTCCCCTTGAAGCTACTAGTACTCCAAAAATAGGGGGGAGCCTGGGGGTGTCACACGCCCTGCTTGGCATAGCATCTGGGGTAGGTGCCTCTCTGGCTCTGCCCTAGTTTCGGCTCTGGATGAGACTTTGACCTACAATTGTCAATCCTCCAGGAATGCCCTGGAGTCTCCAGGAATCAGCATAAAAATACAAGTGACTACTAAAAGCAATCCTGGAGATTTTAACACTTAACTCCAGGAATTTCCAACATTACATCATGCTGGAAAAAAATACACACAAATCAAGAATAGTTCCAGTCAGAGTTAGCGACTTTACATTGCCCTGATCCAGTCTGATCTTATCTTCTTAGAAACAAGCAGAGTGCTTTTTAGCACTATACAAACTACTGATGTTTTGCAGCACTGACTACTTTAATACTAAAGTATTAATAATAGAATTCATGCAGTTAATAGCTCAGCCCGGGAAACACATTGTGAAGGAAAGGAAACTCCAAAGTTGCATAATTTTCCACTCACAAGGGTTACTGCAACACGTGACATCTTGCGTTGTGCTTGTACCAGCAGATGGAGCAGCAAGCCTGGCGTAGCCCTGTAAGAATCTAATTCAGCTATTTAATAGAAGAAAAAAGGCACACATTTTATGTGCCAAATTGTCTATGCATTTCTTTCTTTTTTTCTTGCTCTGTGTTGGTACAATTGTTCTGGCACCGTGAAAAATGCTAGGGTGTTTTATCGCAATATATTTCATCCTACAATACAGAATCACTTAGAAAGATCAAATGAGCACATCAACCGAGTCCGTGATCCAACTCCATGCGATTCAGGGACTCAGAATGCCTTTCCATGCATAAGGAAACAAGACAACTGTATCGCAAGCCACAAGCCCAGGAGAAACATGTGGAAATGCATTTGAAGAACAAGTTGTTCTAGAAGCTAGATAATCAAAGGAGAAACCACACAACAATACATACTGTTCCCCAAAGGCATATTTCCTATTCCCAAGTTTCAATAGCTAGCCTGCCCAGAGGGAACATTTCTTTTGAACCCAAACTATAGAGATCAGTCAGTATCTGAATGTGAGGAAGAGATATTGTAAGTATATTTCTTTAATCTTTTTTAAGGGCCCAATCCTATCCAACTTTCTGGTGCTGATGCAGCTGTAGTGCAGCCCTGAGGTAAGTGAACAAATGTTAACTTGAGGAAGCTTTCATGACTTCCCCACCACCACAGAATGCAGAACCCCCCCCCCAATTGGAATGGCTACACTAGGGCTGGAAAATTGGATAGGATATGACCCTAAATCAATTAACAGAATTAATTTACAGCTCAGTCGTAACAAAAGTCCTACGCTGCAGTCCAGCAGGTCCACTGCATCCAGCACAGGGCTAGAGGCTCTCCTCAGAGCAAGGGGAGACCCCTCGGGGCAGACCCCTTATGTCTGGTAAAGCCCTAGGCTGCTCTATGGGGCTACTCAGATCCTGCCTGCAGTGCCGGTCTTAGAGTGAGAGTGCCAATGTGGGGTTGCCACTCGGCGCCCCCACGTGAGTACTCTATGCGTACCACGTAGTGTCGACACTACAGGGTGCCTAGAATGGTGCCCTGAGTCAGGGAGGATGGCACACGTCTGTGGGCTGACCTCTCTGACTCCAAGAGTGGTCCAAACATGCTTTACAGTGACCCTTCTGCCAGTCCAACTTTGCTGGCTTAACTGTGCCGGCCGAGCTCCAGGTTAGGATTGCTGTTTCATTTGTACATATACAACTCTGTCTAGCAGCTTGGCAAGCATTAATACATCAGCTTTCATCTCCTCTTCTCGTCCGTCAGGGTGCTGGGCAGAGAGTTTTCTTGACCAGGGGCCCTCCCTTAACCTGCTGGTCAAAAGACCCAGGCATATAAAATGGATTGCAGACTAATCTTTAAAAAGGACATTATAGACTTCTTTGGGTTCATAAGCTACTACAGACCAAAATGACTATTCATGTACCATTTTTTCATGAAAACGAAATAGAAGGTAGGCTTTTGTTTGGAAAAGTTCCTCTCTCTCTCTCTCTCTCTCTCTCTCCCTCTCTCTCTCTCTCCCTCTCCCTCTCAATCTCTTTCTTTCTCTGCCCTACAGTTTAATACTGCTTCTGTGCCCTGCTTGGGAACTTCCAGGTGACCAAAAGCATCTGGCTAATCCCTACTGGAAACAAAATACTGGATAAATGGGACTTGGACCTAATCTGGCAATATTTTAGGATTTTCAGTGTAAAGGCAAGACCGGTTCATCCATTAGGCAAACTGAAGCAGTTGCCTTAGGCAGAAAATTGGTTGGGGCCACCCATCTGTGCCCTCCTACATGCCCCCACTTCCTTCTCCTTCCAGTCCTTCCAGTCCCTGGCTTGGAAGTGCTGAACCAGAAAGTTGGAAAATTAGAGCACAGTTCTCACCAGTTAGGCTGGCACAGCTAGGCCAGCAAAGTTTGGCTGGCACAAGGGACACTGTAAAGTATGTTCGGACCACTCTCGGAGTCAGAGAGGCCAGCACACAGATGTGAACACTGCACCATCCTCCCTGACTCTGAGAGTAGTCTGAACTCATTTTACGGTGGCCCTTTTGCTGGCCTAACTGTGCTGGCCTAAATCCAGGTTGGGATTGTGGTCTTAGAGGAACACAGTTCACCATATCTACAGGCAAGGGGCTGCAGCAATTGGCACGTCCTCTCAGGTGTCAGAAAGTCTTGAACTGAAAAGGCAGCTCAGTAAAGGCAAAACAGTATCCAGTGCTGAGGTGTTAAAACAATTGCTCAAAACATTGTGAAAAGCTGTGCGCTGCTAAACTTGACACACAATTCTTTCTAGAAGAATGTATGTTTGTGGTTTTTTTTTGTAATTCTTTTCCTGGTTGGATTCCAACTTGCAAGGACATAGTGGAGCTGGAAAATGTGTAAAAGAGAGCAACAAAAATGGTTACGGGGCTGGGGCACCTCCCTTATGAAGAAAGACTGCAGTGTTTGGGGCTCTTCAGACTGGAAAAAAGGCGCCTGAGGGGGGACATGATTGAGACATATAAAATTATGCACAGGAGGGATAGAGTCAATAGAGGGAATTCTTCTCCCTCTCTCACAATACCAGAACCAGGGGGCATCTGCTGAAGTTGATAGTTGGGAGAGTTAAAACAGATAAAAGGAAATACTTTTTTACCCAGCAAGTAATCAAGCTGTGGAACTCCTTGCCACAGGAGGTGGTGATAGCATCTGGTCTAGATGCCTTTAAAAGGGGACTGGACAGATTTCTGGAGGAAAAGTCCATCGTGGGCTATAGGCCATAATGGGTTGTGCAACCTCCTTACATTAATAGTAGGCTACTTCAGAATACCAGGTGCAAGGGAGTATCAACAGGATGCAAGCATCTTGTTGTCTACTGAGCTCCCTTAGGCACCTGGTGGGCCACTGTGAGATACAAGAAGCTGGAGTAGATAGGCCTTAGGCCTGATCCAGCAGGGCTGTTCTTATGTTAACTTCATAACTTTTTTGCCTTTGGGTAAAATCCAGCCTTAGGTAAATCTAGAGCAGTGTTTACAATCTACTAGAGGAAGGAAGGCAGTCCATAAGTTAACACTGACTGACACATTTGCAGATACTTCCCTTTCGAAATGATGATTTGTATCTCTGAAACCCTAAATGGCCTGGGGTCAGGGTGTCTGAAGGACCATTCACTCCAGAAGAACTTGCTTGCATGCTCTGGTCATCACCTGAAGCTTTGCTTCATGTTTCCTGTCCACTGGAGCTTCATGTTTCCACCTTCCACTGGTAGCCATCAACACTAGCCAGCTTTTTTCACTGGTTACGGTAATTCCTTCTCCGTAAGGTTCAGCTGACCCTCTCCTTTCTCTCCTTTAGGAGACAACTAAAAACTGTTCCTTCCCAGAAAACAGTTGGGGAGGATGACAGCTACGCTGCCTCCACTGTGCATTGTTTTTACACGTGTATTGTTTCATTGTGGACTACTGTATTCTGGGCAACTTTTTGAATTGCGCTGGAATTGGTGGATTATACTTTTAAAAACAAACTTTAAATCAAAGCAGTCAATGCTTCGATAAAACAAAACAAAAAAAATTGTGTCATTTTGTCACTTTTCTTCAAAGTAAAAATTCTGTTTGAAGTTAGTGGCAGGAAAAGCCTAGTTCCTTTGGGAGAAAGTCAAAAACGTCACTCCACTTTCTGATCTACTTTTCCTGTGTCCACAATCTCTGCCAAGGTCCTAATTATTTCCACTGTGCAGAAAGCAACAGTAACTGCATACTGTATTCTTTTCCTTCCTTTCAGCTGCTCTAAGTAATTACCTTGTTGTCTGGCAGGCAGGAACTATAATCTATGGGTACATAAATAATAGTTTGTGGTTAGTGTGAAAGCCATGGTACACATGAGCTATCAGTACTCCTCCATAATAGACATTTTAGTGGTATGTTCACCATGTGGTTTTTGTTTTTAGGGGAAAGGGGAGCCTTCTCTGATCATAGTGCATCCAGTTCCTGCTTCTCTCTCCCCACCCCCAGTATGGCAGCCATACATAGCCTCCACTAGTTGTCCACATATCAGTTTTCTGTTATTATAGGGTCAGCACAGGTGCCACTGTCTACTTTGGGGTTGGGGGGGTGTTTGGAAGGTTTGGGGAGGCCGCAGCCCAACTCCAAGGTTCTCCCTGAAGCAAAGTCCTGTTTTGCGCTCAGAAGTGCACTTCCGCTTTTCACGCAAAACAGGACTTTTTGACCAGCTCCAAATCCTGAAAAAAGTCACGTTGTTTTATCTTCACCATAGTGAAATGATTGTACAAATCATCCGTTAGTTTTAAAGATTTAGGCTGAAATGCTATACACACTTTCCTGGGACTGTGACCCACTGCACAAAGTGGGACTTACTTCTAAGCAAGCATGTACAGGTAGATGATCCCTTATCCGGACATCCAAGATCCAGACATCTTTGTCCAAGAGAAGGTATTGTGCTCATTCCCATATACAGACTGTAACCATATTGTCTGTTCTATGGTATGTGCTTATATGACGTTGTTGAAAAATGTCAGCCAACAGACACTCAAATGGGTCACAGTGAAAAAAGTAGCATTTCTCATTATATTTATGCAATTATTCCAAAATCCAGATAAATCCTGTATAGGGTTGAGCTCTCAGATAATGTTCTTGACATCCAAGAACTAATCTAATGGTGGTGTTCGCTACCTAAATTTGTATTTACACGTTTCTCTGGTTGCAAAATTGCCTGTCCTTGAGCAAATGTTTTCATAGCCTATCATACCAATGATTGCAGTAACAGAAATTGTGATATACATACCGACACTTCCTCCTTTTGTCTTTTTGCTGCCCTTTCACATTCACCCTATGTTCCAGTTCACAGGTAATCAATATAGAGTGGTGAAAGACAACCTTCAGAACTAGAAAGGTGTGATAGAAATCCCCAGATAAATAAATCATCAAAATAATGTTAGTGTCAGAAGCAGCTGAATCAAGAAAAACAGAACATATTTTACTATCAAGAACCTTAGTACAAGTGAGTAAAGGCCAGGCAAAATACAATGCTCCAAATCCTCAGAAGAATGGCCTTTGAGAGAGCATAGAAAAAGCATCTGTATTAAGAAGGCAAATCAGCAACATTCAATTCTGCCACTGAAGTTATGCAAGAGACAGAATCTAGGCCACCGGGCCAGTTCAGGTAATGCTTCCATTGCCAGATCAGCTCCACACATTAGGGGCGCAATCCTAACCTGGAGTTAGGCCGGCACAGTTAGACCAGCAAAGTTTGGCTGGCACAAGCGACACCATAAAGCATGTTTGGACGACTCTCTGAGTCAGGGAGGATGGTGCACATCTGTATGCAGGCCTCTCTGACTCCCAAACATACTTACAGTGTCCGAACATACTTATAGTGTCCCTTGTGCCAGCCAAAGTCTGCTAGCCTAACTGTGCCCACCTAACTCCAGGTTAGGATTGTGTCCTAAAAAACGTACACATTTGGGACATGTTCATGTCCTAGCCTCTTAAGCCCAGGTAAGCCTGAGCTGGATTTCCTTAATCACTTGTTTTCTAATTTTTGTTAAGCATATGTCTTTTAACATGCAGGATACTGTCTGAACTAGCCCACTATTTTTTTTTTCCCTTTTGCATTTGTCTCATTTTCTGTATAAATGTTGAGATTTCAAGCACACTCTATTAGGTAAACATAGGATTAGGCTACAATTCTCCTAAAAGAAAATCTGTGCTTTGAAATAAAATGGGTTTTTATTTTTTATTTCTTGCAAGAAGGAGTAGACTTTCATTTTCCACCATTTTCACAAGCACTTATGGAAATAACATGCATATGAATGTCTATATGTACCAATGCACATTACGCATGTAGCTAAACTTGCTGAATAAATATTTATGCAAGCATTAAGCAGGCTGTGGGATCACTGAAGAGCCTTTTTCCAGAAGCCATGTAGGAGTGCCCTGAATCCATTTTGGAAGACACAAAGCATTCAAATCCGGAAGATATAAACCACATTTAATTGGTTTGCGCTGAGGTTTGCCCAAGAGCTGAAAAGCAGATGACAACGTAAAATATTCAACAGAATAAATTATTAAAGAATGGGGATGGAAATAGAAACATCAGACGATATCGTAACCAAAGGATAGTTAGTTAGGATGAATTAATGAGGTAAAAAGAAATAAAATAGAAAAAGGTGCAACATGTGTGGAGAATCAGATCCCACACATAGACAATTATCCTTTCTGTGTCCAAGAATTCAAAATAAATACATTCAGATATTGGTCATGATGATGATGGATAACCCAGATCCAGACATAGGATTGGTCTGGTTGCCATCCAGCTGACCCCAAATGCTTAATGATGATGTGCACACATATGGCATGTGCATGTCCCAGGTGCAATCCTAATCTGGAGTTTGGCCAGCACAAGGGACACCGTAAAGTGCATTTGGACCACTCTTGGGGTCAGGGAGGGCAGTTTGTCTGAACTGTTCCCTGAAATGTGCTGTGAAAAGTGCTGTTAAAGTAGGTTTAGCAGCACATCTATGGTGGCAATTTGGACAAATGCCACCCCTATGCGATTAGGCTGATTTACAGGGAAAGTCTTCCTGAAGTGACCAGTGCTAGCCCAGTTGCTGCTTGGCAAAGTTACTGACCTCCTCGTTCTAGTCAAGTCCCAGTGGTTTTGCAAACTCCATGGCAGACAGTGAAATAACTAGTGAGGCCAGACCTCACAGGCACCTGTTACTTATCTGTCTGCTGGATAACTTGCAATGGTACTACAGCCTTGCTGGGAGGAGATGGTTGGCAAGCTTACTGATGTGTTTCTCTTTCAGACGTTGCTCTATCACTGATACAGTTCAATAGAGGATCATCTTAAGTAGCAGGTAGGGATCCCTTTTTCCCACCCTAGGTGTTTCTTACCTCAGCTGACCTCAGGGTGCAACTCTGCCAGGGGCAAGTGCAACCCCTGCTAACTGGGCAAGAGGCATTTTTTCAAGTGGTGTCCTCTTATATTTAGCAGGGGGAGAGCAATTGTCCCTCTTCACCCCAGCACAGTGTCTTTCTCATGGCTGTTGCTGGTGGTGTTCTCCATTCTTTTATATTGTGAGCCCTTTTGGGACAGGGAGCCATTTAACTTTAATGTTATTATTTGCCTGTAAACCGCTTTGTGAACTTTGTGTTGAAAAGCGGTATATAAATACTAGTGATTGATTGATTGATTGATTGATTGATTGATTGATTGATTGATTGA
>JAJKFI010000021.1:14664506-14715469 GCA_029204185.1 Lerista edwardsae | reverse complement strand
TGATTGATTGATTGATTGATTGATTGATTGATTGATTGATTGATTGATTGATTGATTGATTGATTGAGAGGCCACACTGCTGTCAGGGTCCATTGCATCCTCACTCGATGACTTCTTGGGCTCTGAGGGGGGCAAGCTCCTCAGTGATTATGAGCCCTCTGTTATCTGCTGTTATGGCATACAGCCAGCACTGGCAAGGTCAGCATAATATCATCTATGTTAGCAGGTGCTAGCAGCAAAGGTGACATAAAAGACCTAGAGACAGGGATAAGCAGCGAGGTGGCCAAGTTTGCGGATGACACAAAACTTTTCCGGGTGGTGAAAACCAGAAGGGATTGTGAAGAGCTCCAGAAGGATCTCTCCAAATTGGGGGAATGGGCCGCAAAATGGCAGATACGTTTCAACGTAAACTAGTGTAAAGTGATGCATATTGGGGCAAAAAAACCAAAATTTCACCTATAGGTTAATGGGTTCTGAGCATGGAGGTAGAATTACTGGAGGCGCCATCCCTGTTGAATCGATAGGAATCGAGTGAAGCCAGGGGGCGGGCTTAGTGGCCATGTTTGTGTGCCCCAGACAATCTTTATTCCAAGCATTTCAGATTGCTTTTCTGGTACTGTTTAGGACTTAATAATTTACTCCTGAAATAAAAACTTACGAAAATAACAACGTGTGATCGTGTAGAAACATCATTGGTAACCGTATTATGAGTTAATATGCGATTACAAGGTTAAATTCCGCATAATTATATTACTGAACGTACCGGACGAAATGCTACTTGCTGTCTATTTAAACTCGGATTGCACTGTCTTGACAGACTTATTTTTTGAAATCTACACAACCAAAAATAAAGTGGGAACGGGAAGAAAAAAAGGGGAGGGTGGGCAAAAATTAGATAAATATATAGGAAAATTTCATTAAAATCTCTTCATAAAGACATCAAGACCAGATGCAATGATTTTAATTACCTGTGCAAAGTAATCCCATTTTTTCGTACAGCGATTCACACACCTGTATGCAGAACACAGAGGCATGCTTAAAGACGTTGTGATTAACTTTTACACATGTACAGGGACATTTTGAATCGTGAATTCGCTGCAATCCTCATTGGCGGGAAAGATCTTAGTCAGCCATATTTGTGTGCCCCGGAAGCTTCAAGAAAATGACGTCATGGCGCCTCCTGTGTATTATACCTCCATGGTTCTGAGCTGTCTGTGACAGCTCAAGAGAGAGATCTTGGGGTGCTGGTGGACAATTCAATGAAGGTGTCGACCCAGGGGTTGAGAATAAAACAGCCAATATTATCATGCCATTGTGCAAATCGATGGTAAGGCCACATCTGGAATATTGTGTACAGTTCTGGTCACCGCACCTCAAAAAGAACATAGTGGAGCTGGAAAAGGTGCAGAAGAGAGCAATGAAAATGATTACGGGGCTGGGACACCTCCCTTATGAAAAAGGACTGCAGCGTTTGGGGCTCTTCAGCCTAGAAAAAAGGCGCCTGGGGGGGGACATGATTGAGACATACAAAATAATGCATGGAAGGGATAGAGTCAATAGAGGGATGTTCTTTTCCCTCTCTCAAAACAACAGAACCAGGGGACATCCGCTAAAACTGAGGGTTGGGAGAGTTAAAACAGATAAAAGGAAGTACTTTTTTTACCCAGTGGGTAGTTAATCTGTGGAACTCTTTGCCACAGGAGATGGTGATGACATCTGGCCTAGATGCCTTTAAGAGGGGATTGGACAGATTTCTGGAAGAAAAGTCCATCATGGGCTATAGGCCATGATGGATTGTGCAACCTCCTTACATTAGTAGTAGGCTATTTCAGAGTAACGGGTGCAAGCAAGTGACAACAGGATGCAAGCATCTTGTTGTCTCATGCCTCCCTGGGGTACCTGGTGGGCCGCTGTGAGATACAGGAAGCTGGACTAGATGGGCCTTTGGCCTGATCCATCAGGGCTCTTCTTATGTTCTTATGTGGGTGGGTCACATGCAGCAGACTAGAGCACTGCAGTTGGTGCTCTATGTTACATCCAGCCCAATGATTGGCCCACATAGTGTTCCCTCCAATAGGTCCACATGCTACAGTCTCCCAGGCAGATGCACATGTTTGTAGTGATGCAAGGTATAGATAATACTAGAAAGGATGCTTTCTGCATGTTTCCTGCTATTTTATTTATTTATTTATTTATTTATTTATTTATTTATTTATTTTTATTTATTTGATTTATACCCCGCCTTTCCGCCACAAAGGCCCCCAAGGCGGCATTACAAAGTTAAAACACAGTAAAAAACAATAATTAAAAACAGTATTAAGACAATAAAAACAATATTAAAAATATAACATACAACAAATTAATTCCTAGGATCATAAAATATATAAAAAGAGTGCAAAAAAGCCAGCCAGCCTGTCAGCAACTAAAAGCCTGCTGAAATAAAAAGGTCTTCAGCCCCCGCCAAAATACCCCCAAAGAGGGAGCAGTTCTTAACTCCAAGGGGAGGGTATTCCAAAGTTGGGGTGCCATCGCCGAGAAGGCTCTCCTACTGGCCGCCACCCCTCTCACCTCTCCTGGTGGCGGCACAGTCAAAAGAGCCCCCCCCCCCGATGACCTCAGAGTACGGATCGGATTATATCCGGCTGAGTGGTTAATGAGCAGCTTTGTGGAGTGGCCAATGTAGGTTCTAGACCTGCTTCTCTGCTTTCTTTTGTCGCTGCCATTTATGTTTCTGGCCTATCATGTAAAACTGGTTTTCAAACTTTGTAGACTGTGACCCCCTTTTTAGAATAATACTCATATCGGGACCCACCAGAAGTGATGTCATTAACTTGGAAGTGACATCATCAAGCATGAAGTGCCATCATTGTGATTAAATGAAATAACACTCCTGAAATGCAAATTGGTGTTCTTGGACTGCAGCAACTGCACAACCATGAAACATCCCTGACAGAAAGCAAGATTAAGATATAATATGATGAAAAACAACTGAACTAAAAACAAAAATTTAAAAACCCTCACTAAATATTCAAACTGTTAACACTCATAAAAGAAATATAGCAAGAGTAGTCTACAGCTTCCAAGATGGCTGCTCCCAGCTTTCTGTGGCCCACCTGACATCAGGTCATGACCCACGAGGTGGGTCCCAACCCACAGTTTGAGAAACACCCATGTAAAAGATGAGAGCCTCGCTGGTGAGGGCAAGTCTCTGGGCTGAACTTAAACCTGTCTTGCCTGGCACCCAGTCTGTACCTTTGTGCAGTGATCCACCAGCACCCTGCTTTGCCTGAATGTTGTTGAGGCTTCCCTTAGGACTCATATCAATCTCGGCGAAAAAGGTTCCTTCCAGCTGGTAGATGCTTGAACCCCTGTCACACAGTAGCTTTTGTCCTTCTCCCACCTGGCTGCCCTGTTCTGAGTGAGCTACTTTCTACCCTTCTACTAGTCTGCTGCCAAGGTTTTCTATGGATGTGTATGGGTATATATAGGTGGGATGAGGGGGCTTGAACCCTGCGTGCAGGGATCCTAAAAACACTAGTTAGCATGTATAGCTTTTTTGAGCATCTGAAGTATATTCCACAAATTATCTTGTTGTAATCCTTAAAACAACTCGGAAAGTAGGTTATTTATCACTATATTGGAACAGAGGCCTAGACAGTGGTTCCCAAACTGTGGATCGGGATCCACCAGTGGGTAGTGAGCCAATTTCAGGTGGGTGGTGAAGCGCCCAGAGCAGCCATACGGAAAATATGGGAAGATGAGATGCTGGAAAGGGGGAGGGCTGTGTGGATATTGTGGTTATGTCAGGGTTGTAAAAAGGCTTTGTTTCCTTTCTGATTCACTTTGCTATTGGAATATGGCTGAGAAAGAACCCAACTTATTCTCAGGAAAGCAGCAGGCTCTGATGTCAATTTTTTGACAATTTTTTTTGACAATTACGGCACTTCTGGCCATGACATCATTTGACATGACATCTGGTGGGTCCTGGACAGATTGTCATTCTAAAAAGTGGCTCCCAGTGCTAAAAGGTTTGAGAACCACTAGGCTAAGAGATTGTGGCTTGTGTAAGGAGAATGGCAGAGACAATATCAAAAACCAAGTTTGTAGCTTAATCCATTAACTACAGCAGACTATCCATGAAAAAAATGTTCTGACACATATAATTTTTGAAGGAGAAAAACCCAAATGTTTTCAGTGAAAGCAACAATCTTAACTACCATATCCATTAATAGATCAACCCATGTAGCATAATACCAATTAGCAGATCCGACCTATCCATGAGGCCAATTGAAACTGCAGCCTCAGGCAACAGATTGGTGGGGAGCACTACCAAGCTGCCTCAGGCATCAGAAGGTTTTGGGTCACCTCTGCCAATTGGGAACAATCCCGTTTCCTGTTTTGGTGAAGGGGATTCCATTTGTGGAGGAAAAGGTTAGGAAATAGCCTACACGAATAATAATAATAACAATAATAATAATAACAATAATAATGTCATGTTTTCTCACATATACAACACATATTTCCTACAACAGAACAAAGGAGGCATACCAGAATTATTGCATGACAATTCAGGAATGCAACATTATAGCCATGGTATTAGCCTTTTTTCATTTCAAATGTGAGAAACTAATAAGTTAAAATTATCTCAACGAGTCTGTATTGTGGAGATGAGCTCTAACTGTCAGTGGGATTTACTGAGCAGTTGTGCAATTTGTAAACATCTAGAAATCAGCTGATCAGAGCAGCAGAAACGGAACTTTGAACCTGGCTTTCAACGCTTTCGTTTCCTCCCCTTCGCATGACTCTCATGAAGAATGAGGAACATAACTGCTTATCATAAGACTGATTGGCAGAATTCAGAGCCATGACATCATACTGTTTTTCTGTTGAGCAACTTGATCAGAGATATATGCCATTCTATGACTTGTGAGCTATGGGTGTGATCCACTGAACAATATTGCTTGGACGGCTTACTGAATGATATTCATGCACATCTATGAAGTGACTATGTGACTACATTGTGCTTATTTACCCATGGATGTTTATCACTGACTGCAACATCAGGTGATAACTTACACCTGTCATGTAACCATAATTGGGGGGGAAAAGCGTTGTGAGATGTTATAAACCAAGGAGCCACTGTAATCCTCCATGGCTTCTCACTGCAGAAGTTAAGCTTTTAAAATATTTTTATTTTGTGAATGTAATTTATAGCACCATCTTAAGCACATCTACTCAAAAGTCTTACTCCCAGGAAAGCCTTATATTGTACAAACTCCTTTTCAGCCTTAGACAGCAATGTTATATGCATTTACCTGGAAGTAAGTTCCCATGGAACACAATGGTAGGACTTACTTCTGAGTAAATCTGCCTAGGCTAGGCTTGCACTGTTCTGTTCTACTGTACATAAGACTGCAATCTTACACATGCCCAGCCGTATTTAATGGGAATAAATTCTGAGTAAAGTATATTAAGGGACCAATCTTATCCAACTTGTAACGGGCCAAAGAAGCTGCAGTGCAGCCCCAAGGTAAATGAACAAATCTTGAGGAGGCCTCCCTGATTCTCTCTCCACCACAGAATGCAGTTTATACCCCATCGGGACTGCTTCATCAAGGCTGGAAAATTGGATAGGATTTGGCCCTAAGTCAGCCTAAAGTTCTAGTAGAAATTTGCTGTTTTTGCTGCAACTGACATGTTGCCGAAAATAGGCAAAGTATGGTTTCTGTGGTGGGGATTGCATTTAAAAAAAAAAAAAAAGGCAAACAACCAAACGAGAGAGTATTAGGTTCATGTTTATTTACACCTGCACAGGCGGACCAATCTCAGGGAGAAAGTCAAAAAATATATACAATACAAGCACTTTTATACTCCCCCCCTCCTATTCCTTCCTCCAAGTTCCTGCTTGGTTAGAAATTACATCATAGGGGCTGGAGCATGAGATGCTCTAAGCTAACTGTGCCATGAGAATGCCGTGACAATTTCGATAAGGGAGGGGGTTCTGCTAGCTTGAACCGGCACCTTATCTATTGTACAGGGCCAACAGCCCTGAATTGTGAACGTTAGCAACATTGAATTGAGAACATTACAAGCGGGGGCCCATGTGAGAACAATGGAGGCAAAGATGGGAAACAGTTACATATTTCCGCAGCCATAGACAAGTTACTATGCAAAATAGTAACTTTGGTAAGCTGGCAACCTGGTAAGTTGACAACAGTTCTCTGGCAACAGACATAGCTATTCCTCTGAAGTTGGTATTACAAAAAAAAAATGCATCTTTTGATTTTTCTAACAATAAACTATTGCTCTGATCAATTTGGGTTCCTACTGCATTTCCATCCAACTGTAATATTCTTCAGGTTGGAGCATATTTTCAGGGGGTTAACCAGCTGCAGTAACACCTATTGCATTTATTTCTGTGGTAATTACAGTGCAAACCTAAACAGGTTTGCTTAATGGTGAATTCCAAAGAATGCAGTGGTTCATTCCTGCGAATTGTGTTGACGATTATACACCCCGTGAAAGGGAAGATGTACAAGCGCCCCCTTACAGAATAGGAACTGGTAAGCAAGCTGAAGATTACACATTAACCCGTAAAGTTGGGCCACACGCAAGTTCTCAAGGATGCCATGACTAGAGAAAACTTGCCTCTGGCGGTTTTTCGAGTCACCCGCCGCTATCTTGCGTGTTCTCCACTTCCAACGTTACACTATTCACGCATGTGCAGACTATAAAAGGAAACAGCGTGGTATGGGTAGTGAGGTTTTTTTTTTAAGTGAGCCGCATCATTTGCGGGGGAGGGAGTCCTGTCTTTTTGCTCTCAACTTGCCTTCCTGCACCGAGCCGCAAACGAACCTGACTCACGACTGCCAACTTCGCCTCTCCTCCCCTCCCCTCCAGGCGTCACGAGTGTCCCGGGGGTGGGTGGGGCGGAACGCGCGTGCGCACACCGCTCCCCCACAGCTGGTTGTGTTTAATCCTCCGCCTCCTCCAGCACAGAGGTCGCGCACGGACCTAAGGAAAGAGACTATACCGGGCTGTGGACCGAAGCGACTCTTCTCGGCTCGCCTGGTGAGTGGCTCCCTTTTCGGAAGGCGGGAGAGGGAAACCGGGTTAGGCCGGACTCCAGGCGGCCCTCCTTCTCCACCAGGGGCTGGGGGTGCGACACGGTGAGGCGTCCTCCCCTCCCCTCCGCCCCGCCAGGGGAGAGGTGCGGCTGAAGCGCCTCCGGGGCGAGGGGCGCGCGCTCTGCACATGCTCGGAGGGTGTCCGCTCGCGCCTGAGCCCTAACAGTTTCAGGGGCTCCGAGCCCCGCTGGGAGGGAAGAGGGGCCACGCCCGAGGCCTTGGAAGGGCCTTGTACCTCCTGGAGTCTCGCGGGAAGGGGTGGGAGACGAGGGGAGCGACCTGGCTGGGCGCCCAGGCCTTGGCGGGGAGAGGGGGATGTGGTGGTTCGGCTGCGGGTTCCAGCCTCCTTCCCTTCCTCTCCCCGGTGAACTGATTCGTGGCCAGAGGAGGGAGGAAAAGGAGAGCTTCGGGCTTCGCCAGAGAAATGGCACCTGAAACCAAAAAAGGCAGCGGGGAACCACTGCAGTCGTCTGACTCTGGGGGTGGGGGGAAGGAGGAGGAGGAAGGGGAGCCGTCCTTGCCGTATTCAGTTTCATGGTGTGGACTGTTTGCGCAAAGGTGGGAGAAGAAGGAAGTCGTCCTGGGTTTTTTTGTATGTGTGCCTGTCGCTGGTGCACTCTCTCTCCCTCCTGCGGCTACGTGGTTTGACTGCAACGAGGATGTGTCTGATCTCTTCAGCAATGCGGGAGAGCCCCGCTGGCTTGTACTTGGTGGCTGTGCCTGACTCCTCGCTCCAGAGCATTTTATTTCTTACTGTTACGACCCATGGGAAGCTGTCTGCGCTGTAGTAATGGATTGTCAATTCCAGATGGTTTCATCAATTAAGCATAACATATGGGTCACTCCATATGTTGGCTGACTTCCTTTCTACTTTCTACTAGATGACAAGGTTCTTTAACTCTGAAAGTTAAAACAAGTTACAAAACAATGGTGTATGGATTTATGGAGGGAATTATTTTTAATACTTGTTAGGCATGCCAGATCTGACAATTTTTACTCCAGATTGAAAAGGTCAGGATTTAAATGTATCCTAATCTAAAGCATCTTACTTTGTCATATAATATAGGCTTTATTCCCCTGGGATGTTGCTTCATACATCTACTCTGGGTTGTATAATGGATGCCACTTTCTATTTTACCATTAATTTATGAAGAACGTTCTGCACACTATACGAGTGTTTTATTGTGATGTATGTTTGGACAGAGCCCAGTTAAAATATAAGACTAGTTCTAGCACATACTGTAGTGTTACGAATATCTATATAGATTTTCTAGCACTTTATCTTGGGAAGCTCTTTTCAGAATCTCTTAAAGTTGGATAGGTGCTGATAATTATAAGATGAAGTAATGCTGTAATTACTATGTAAACCAATATAGTTCTAGTCAGGGAACAGGGGTAAATTACCCCAAATGGGGTAAAAATGAAATTTCTGGGGTAATGGACGGTCGCGCTGCCGGGACACAGCCGGGACACATATGAATCTATATGCATGCCCGGCTGTGTCTTGGCAGCACGACCATCCATTACCCCCGTTCCGTGGCTGGCTGGCTCCGTTTTGTTTGTTTTGCTCCGCCCACTTTTGCTGGCTGGCAAAACGCACCCCAGACTGCTCTGTGCCTGCTCTGTTTTTTCACACCACGGCAGTTTAGACCACGTGGACGCAGCAAGGAGAGCGGCAGAGCGGCGGCGCATTGGACCTGAGCGGCAGTGGAGCGGAGCGGCAGTGAAGAGGCAAGCCAGGGGCGGCCGGGCATCGGAGGTGAGGGAAGGCACGCTTCTTTCTCCCACCCCCGCCTCCGTTGCCCTACCCGGGCATGTGTCTTCCCCCCTCCGTTGCCCTGCTGGGGGGGGGGCTCTGCACCCCTCGCTCAGGCTTCTTGCAGAACACGCAGCCCCATCATTTCAATCGCTGCCCAAGGCCAGATGCAGTGCTTCTTTAATGTCCCAAAGTGTCCATGTGTGATGGAAGGTGTCTCCTAAGACTGGGTGCTGTTGCCAGGGGAGGGGCTGATTGGAACGGAGCTTTTTTAAAAAATTGATTGCCTAAGAGTGCAAGTCTATGAATGTCTATTCAGAAGTCCCGTTATAGTAAATGGCACTTACTCCTGGGTAAGTATTAATAGGATTGCCCCCCCCATCTTAATTAAAACTGCAGTCCAATGCACACACTGTCCCAGGAGTAAAGCACATTGAATTCAATCTGACTTACTTCTGAGCAAACAGAAGTTGATAGACGCCGGCTGGCCACTGAACGTAAGGAGCATGCAGCCTGGGGCAAATGCAACTGGCTGCAGAGTAACAGTCTGAGCCGACACCAGACTATGCTCCTCCCCCTCAACTTGTAGCCTGGTGCAACCCTTTACAACTTCATATTTACATAGCATTAATTAAGCTCATTAATTAATCAAAGAAAAAGCAATGGATTCCAATATGTAATTTTTTTCTTTTGTTCTGATGGGGGTGGGGTGCAGGGTAACATTGGCATATCTAAATATATTTAGGGGTAAAAGGTAAAAAAGTTCCCTGATCCCTGTTCTAGGTTCATCCATTAAACTTCACATATGGGCCCAAGCCTGTGGGCTTGAGCAGAACAGTACGTTTTTTCCAAAATTTGTTGCTGTGGGTCGTGTGCCACTAATTAGCTGTTTAATGCAAACTGAACCTGGCCTTCTTTTAGGAATAGCATAATGGAAAAAACTGAAAACAATTGTTAAATCCCTCAGGCTCTTGAGATCCTTTTAGAATCATAAGCTGTTTTGTTTTGCAAAACTAATAGCTGGCCAGCTTTCAGTCTCCTTGGTTACACCAAAATCCTAAAATATTTCAGGAGCTTGCCTTGTAGTAAGAACATTTTTTAATTAATTATTATTTTTTAATTAATTTGCTTTGCTATTTATTGTATATGCCAATAAAGGTTATGGGAAATGG
Source organism: Lerista edwardsae (assembly GCA_029204185.1). Taxonomy (NCBI): domain Eukaryota; kingdom Metazoa; phylum Chordata; class Lepidosauria; order Squamata; family Scincidae; genus Lerista; species Lerista edwardsae. Next base: position 14,705,414 of record JAJKFI010000021.1, on the reverse strand, counting down.
GAAATAGTAAGAACATAGGTCCTTGCTCCTAACATATATGCTAATAAGTCTTAGTTGGTGTGTAGCATGTAGTTTTTCAAAAGAACCTTGCTTACATTAACACGTTAAAAGTCTTTTTGTAGTTGAAATGATTTAAATTTCCTTTTGAAAGAATGTAACAAAATGAATAGAAACTGTTCTGCTAATTAGATGAAGAGTTTCTTTGTCTACCCTGATTAAAATGTGCCGGAAAAGAAGCTTTTCCTTACTGCAATGGAAGGCACTGTTAGGATATAGTTTCATATTGCAGCTATACTTCATACAAGGAAATACATAGTTCTTGAAGTACTTCATATGCAAGCATGTTAAGATATCTGTTTGCAAATACTTCAGGTAGTAAAAGGAGTGAACGTTATGAGTACACAAATGCATGTGCTCATAATTCTTTATCAATATACTTAATTAAATTCTTTAACAGCCCTCTTGCCAAAGGACTCACAGGCAGAGTTTTGCTTATAAACTGGAAAACAATTTTTAAAACAAGTGAGTTTATTTATGCTGCTGCTAGTTTTCCTTCTCCAGACTGGCACTCAAAGAAGATGCTGCTTTTTTCTAGAGCTCTCTGGCACATAATAACTCAAAAGGCTGGAAAGAAAGATAGGGATTCCAGAAGTTCAGATAAGATGACAAAAAGGAATGCCTTATCCTGCTGTTCTGACCTTGACATCTCTCTGCATAAGTGGGAGAATCAAATCCTTCCTCTTAGTGTTTTTGTACATGTAGAGGACTTGAAAGTGAAGAGTGTTAGTTAGCCAATGAGTAACAGAGTTAGTAACAGAGGCTGGTTAACCAATAAGCCTAATCAGTATTTATGGATCCTTAATCTAGTAGTTCTTTATTGTGGATATGGTACCTCTGCTTTAGTCCTATAGATAAGGGAATTGTTCCTTATTTTTCAATAGCGAGACTTGACTTGAGCTGTATCAGGTGCCTAAAATGGTGTTGGTTATGTAGGAGAAAGGATTTGGATGGATTTGGCACATGGATGTGTGCATAGGCATCACTGGAGGCAGTGGTGGTCCCGGCCGGGAGCGCGTCCCATGTCAGGCGCTGAACACGTCGTCGTCCCCAAGTTGCCCCACTCCCGCGCGTCACGCAGACAAGCTTCTCTTAACCCAAAAACGCTCTATTTCGGAGTGTAAGGGAGGGGTGAGCGGGCCAGAAACTGCACGGTCTCTCCCGGACCGCGCGCAATGGCGCCCCACCACTGCCCTGCGCCCCATGGCTTGTGCCATGGGGTGCTACAGGTAAGATACGCGCCTGACTGGAGGCACATTTCAGGTTATGCTATGAAAGGATAGTAAACTTGTAAAATTAGCTTATAGTTACAGCATTGAGCAAAAATCTGTAGAAACTCCAGTCCACAACTGTGTGCCAGAAGACTCTGGTTAGTAGTATGCTCATGCCAGTTTTGAATTGCATCTAAAATGAATATTATACAAGTATGGTACACTTGTTTATTTCAGGACTGTACTTTGTTTTCTTCTGCAGTGGAATTGAGTGAAAATGTCCCTGTATCCTTCACTAGAAGATCTGAAGGTAGACAAAGTAATTCAGGTATGTCAAAGTTAATTGGGAAAATGATTCTTTCATTGAACATAAGGATACTAATACTTCCATTTTTCAAAAGGTTTCATTAGGCCAGGGCTTAAAAAAAATATTTTACAAGTAGAAATATTTCATATAGAATATATACTAGCTTTATTGATGCAACTTTTGTAGTAAACAGTATAAAATGCAATAAAAAGCAAAACTTCAACAACAAAATAGAACTATAAATGCTGAAGAAATAAAGGCAGTCAAATAGTGTTTCATGGTGTTATTGTAGAACAAAGTTCAAGGCAACCCGGTTTGCAGAATGGTTTCTCTTAACATGGTTTTGGGAATTAGTGTTTTTCAGGCAGTATTAGGTAGTTGAGTTAATATTTTGGATTGACTTGGCTGTTTTGATGCATTTAGTAACTGATGGTAGTGTTCTCTGAAGTTGCATTCCATGACTAATAAACAGAGCAATGTGAGAACTTACCATGTATATCCCTTAAATGATCCTTGTAATGCAGGTATGCAAGATCCTGGTGAAGCAGCCTCTGGGATGCCATATGTATGGATTGCTACTATCATCCTTGCTAGCATGACTGAGATTTAGTAGAGCAATGTTTCCCAAACTTTTTTGAGTGTCCTAAATATAGTTTTTCCTCTCAGTTTGCTGTTGATACATGTTGATGATGATAAAAATGCTCTGGAGTGCTCAGTGGTGACTTCATTGCTGAGCTGTGGAACATTGAAAGGAAAGCTGCCGAGTCTCATAGCTTATGGGAAACATTGCTTCCTATGACCTTTGTTTAGGTTGCGACCCCTGGTTTAGGAATCACTATAGTAGTTATAACTGGCATTGCAGCACTGGAGAACAATGCTTTAACAGCATAATCCTGCCTGGAAGTAGGGCTGGCACAAGTCTATTGTGTGTTAGACTTGTGTTGCAAGTGCACTGTAAAGCATGTTTGTGCCTCGAGTCAGGGAGGCCGGTGTGCAGATGTGCGCTGGTCTACCCGCGTTGCATTCTGGACCAGGTAAAGCTGGGTAAAGGTGGCCAACACCATAGATGGGAGGGTGGATCGGATCAGGGCGGAGGAGGGTGGGTCTGTGGGTGGACTAACCCAAGGCAGGGGATGGGACCAGCCTCTGGCACTTAGACTAGATCCTACACTCCCCCTGTCTCTGGTCCAGCCCGCCTTACAAGGGCCACTTGGATCTGAGCTAGCTATTTTGTTGGTGCAGTTCTGAGTAGCCCTGTTGGGACTGCTGTGGTAAATTTTGGATAAGGGGAATAAATTCCCCTTACTTGGAGTTGCGTTGCATGCTGTGCCAACAGGCTGCAGCCCTATGGGGCAGGCTGGCTGGCCTCCCTATTCCAACATGGGTTAGGATTGGGCTGTAAATGAAAAGTAGGTAGAACCCAATTATGGGACTCCTAAACTCATGGAGGCTAGCAGAACCCTGAAGCATAGATACATATCTGATTTATAATAGTGATGGCCAAACCCTGCCTCATGAATCCCAAATTAGGGATTAAAAAAAGTTACTCTGTCACCAAACTGTTGAAAAATACTTTGTACCCTTTGACTTCAATTCAAAGCCTATTGTGGATCCTGCTGTACCATCCTTGGGTATACTAGGAGAATAACTATACCAGGAGTATAATACTTGTCCAGATTCCCAGCCCTTTTTCCACTTGTTCTTGTGGTTCTCCTCCAAGGACTCCTTGCATATAGTATGCTTTTTATGGCCACATCCCAGGAAGCAGAAGTATTACAGAATAGCTACGTTCTGTGGAGTGGCTCACAATAAAGCTTGGTGACAATATGTTAGTGTACAGAACCAAACTAGACAAGGTAAAGGAGGCTGATCTCTCATGAATTTTATTTCTGTTAACTTGTATGGGATAACTGACTTGACCAGTGAGGTGGTAGAGGAAAGCCTTTCTTCCCAGTCTTTGTTCCCCTCCTTGCAATTGGTGGTAAATCTGCATAATAGTTGGAAAAAGATAGGTACACCCCTATAGCAAGGCCATCTACTTGAAGTGTTTAAAAGTAACATCAAAACATAAGAGGTTTTTATTTTGAATTCATCCATATTGCATTAATTTCAGTACTTTAGGCAAAATCACTTATCCTGACCAGGGGTGTCAAACTCATTTCATATAGTAGGTTGAATAGTATTCATGGTGTCTGCTCAAGGCTGGAAGTGGCATCATCTATCAGAAAGTGATACCATTAAAACAAGTGATGGCTAGAAATAAACGCTTTGTTCTCACATAGGAACTCATTAGCTACAAATAAAAATGTGCAAATCTTGATCATACTTAAGGTATGGGAGAGCCAATTATCAAATGGGCTGCCCTTTCAGCAGCGCTGCTGTGGCCACAGCGTCATTTCACAGATCAGCAGCTGAGAGATAATCTGTAAAGTGACACCTCGGCAGAAGTGGCAGTATTAAAAGGATAACCTGTGTGATACTTGGGCTCTCCCAGTACCTCTGCAGCTTCTGCCTCTCTCATCCCTCTTGTTCTGCCCCTTACCCCATATGTTTCTTGCTTCTTTCCCTCTCTTCTTCTCAGAACCTTAGCAGAAGCAGACCTGTGAAAATGGCAGAGTTGGGTCAGCCCAGTTATCACAGTGACTCGAGAAAGAACTTCTGGTGGCCACATTTGGCCCATGGGCCTTATGTTTGACACTCCCTGGTCTTAACAGTTAGAATATTGAAGTCAATGCAAATATTTAAAAACACTTAAAAGCTGCATGTTAAAAATGAGATCCGCATATTGTCAACATTTTCTGAATAGTTTTAAAGATTTTATAACTATCATTTGTAGGCGCAGACATCTTTTGCTACAAACCCAGCCAATCCAGCTATCTTATCTGAGGCCTCAGCACCGGTCATTCAAGATGGAAGTAAGTTACTGTAGTGATATAGGAACTAAATGTCCATTATATATGCAAAAATGCAATTCTTTATTACACTACTACACTGCTAAGATTGCAAGTGCAAAATTGAGAGCCTCAAACAAATCTCCTACCACAATGATACTGCATTTTATTTCAAGTGATTCTAATTATCACAGTGTTTGGTCATTTCTGAAGACTTTACCAATTCCAATTTAATCTTGCAGATTTTTAATGTAACCTACTCTGCAATTGCTTAACTTGACTTTTTAGTTACATTATTGCAGAACAAAATTGAATAACTATAAGGATATTGTTTGAGCTTACACTTTTTAAATAACTGAATCAGAATGATTCTTCCTCTATATGGTTTCTTGCTGAAAACGTTTTACTACATCATTTGTTAGGAAAAAAAACCTATTGTAGTTATCTGCAATCTTTAATGGAAAATGTTGGGCAGAACTGTATTTTCTGTAAAGAGCACATTGCATTGATCTGCTTTTTACAAACAGTTGGGCCCCTGAATCCGTGGATTCAGTTATCTGCAAATATGTCGCTCCCACATGCTCTATAAGCATTTAAGCTTACAGCAACTTTAAGCCTGAATGCTCGAAAAGACTCTGTTGAGGTTCAGAAGAAGCAATTAACAGCCTGTCTTAATGTTAAGGCTCTAAACTACTTCAATGGACACACTGGGGTGGTAATGGCTGCAGAGTTTCCCCTGTATCTGTGGTTTCTGTATTTTGGGGGGGGCTGGAATGGATCCCCATGGATATGGGGTCTTGGCTGTAATTGCCTTGGGATGTGGGAACACTTGGAAACAGGATATCATAATTTTGTTCTTTGGAAGCATTATGAGAGTTGACTTTCTGGTTGTTACACCAATTCCCTCTATAATTGTGTTAGCAGTAGAGGTAGGAGAGAAGCTGCTGGTCACAGATTTGAATAAGCACATTTAAGGGATGGGTAGAATTGTTGAAGCCCAAAACATGAAGGAACATAGACTGAATTGTACTGGATCCATCTATAATTGCTCAGTATTGTCCACACTGTCAGAACTTCACCAGCCCTACCTAGCAAATTAAACATGGGACCTTCTCTTGATCCATTAAGAATCGATTTGGCTATACCACTATTTAGCAAAAAAAAATAGTTAATGCTGTTTATATAGAAAATAAACGACTCCCTGTTTCGAAAGGGCTTGCTTTTTTCAAAAAGGCATGAAAGCCACTGGAAAAGATATCGTGCTGATGTGAAGGACAGTAGCTGTACTTACATTAAATATAAGGACCACCACCTTAAAAGATTCCTGTCTGTTCAGTTAGCAGAGGCATTTCTCCTTGCTCATTTGAAGTGAGAAGGCAAAGATCAACTCTAGCAAAGTCAAAATATTCTAGGTAACACTTTGTCACTGACATTGCTTTTTGCATTCTAGATTTATATCCCAGACTGTATCCTGAACTTTCTCAATATATGGGTCTGATTCTGAATGAAGAAGAGATAGGAAGAAACTTGGCAGTGGCTCCTCTTGCAGACTCTGGAGGGGTAAGCATCAACCCAGTTAGCAAAATGATGCAAATGTTACCAGCTTGAACGTCTGAATCAATTTCTTTCCCCACAAGCATGTTGTTACTGCATGCTTTTCTCCCTATCAGCATTCTAAAAAGGTGCAAGAATTCTCCATTGGCTTTTCCTCAATGTTCTGTTAAAACAATAGATATGTGCCTAGCTTGAAACTAGATTTGTGACATCTGTGGTTGCTAAAATTAAAAGCATCAAACTGAAAATATTCTGTTTAGAGCCAAGTTCTATAAGGTTTGACACTGCTGTGATTTGTAGCCTTACATAAGTCTTCTAAATCTTAGCTTGTTGCAAGGCCTTCTGCGGTGAACTATATGGTGGCTCCGGTTACTGGAAATGATGTTGGAATTCGTCGAGCAGAAATTAAGCAAGGGATCCGTGAAATAATCCTCTGCAAAGATCAAGATAAAAAAATTGGCCTTCGTCTTAAATCAGTGGACAACGTATGTATGAGAATATGCATGCTTTTAAAATGTCTGACCAATTAACTCCTGCTGTCTGAAGTTGAAAATAGCATTTTTATGAAATCTTGTCTAAATCATTATTTTGTGACTCAATTTTCTCCTCTGCACCATATTCTGGGAGTGTACTCATATGCATGTCTACTTGGAATTCAACCCCTCACTGAGTTTAATGAAACTTACTCCCATGTGCATGTGTGTTAGGCTGTGAAGCTTTAACAGGCATAAAGAGACAAAGGAATTTTGTAACTTGGGAAATACAAAGAGAAGAGCTGCTAATTAAGGCAATACAGCACAGCTGTATGGTGTGAGTACATGCTGCAAGGCACACTCACCTGAAGTGAGTCGGCACTGCTGTGATTGGTCAAGGGTGGAATATAAGCAGTAACCAGAAGCCTCTCAGGTGTGTCTGTAACTGTTTAGTTGAGATGGTTGAGTTGCTGTGTGGTGGACTTAGAGTGTGAGTTAAGTCTGGAGTGTGCATAGAGGAGGAGGTACTGTTGAAACAGTTTCTTGCTGCTTGTTATTCTGCTTACCTTAATGTGCTTTGTACTGTATCGCTGACTATTCTGACTGCCTAATTCCTGGAACTATTATACAAGTCTTAATCAAGGTAACACGTTGGTTGTGTCTTACTGGTGTGTGGTTGCTGTGATACCTGGTTGCTTTAACATTCTGCTGGCTTCCTGACTTTTACTAAGTTTGGTTTGCCATAATAATGTGTATTGGATTACAGCCTATACAGGTGGGCCTGGGATATCCACAGATTCAGGACCCATATGTTTCAGAATCTGCGGATTCCAAACCTGTGGGGGAGGTGCCCACCTGGACCCGCTGAAGGAAACTGGGCCTCAAAATGCCCTTAGGAGGGCATAAAAATATCAATTCTAGTTTTCCTCCAAAAATAGGAAATAGCATTTTTTGCCTGTAATCTAAGGTTCACAGTGGCCACAGGCAGTTGCTCATAGCATCTGCGGGCCTCAGGAAACTCTCCAGACCCAACTGGTTCTGGTCAGGTTTGGTGGGTGAAGTGGCCCCGAATCTGCGGGTTTGAATACCCATGGATTTTGGGATCTCCAGGGGTTCTGGGAATGAAATCCCCACAGATAATGAGGGCCAACTATATTTCTGGTTACTACTGCATAACTTTCAGTGTATCTCCTAATAAACTATTTTATTTAAATATGAATATTTGATGCAAATTTAAGTAACAGAATCGGTAGCCAATGAGAACTTTAAAGGATTGATTTTTATCCAGGATAATTTTTCTTAAATGCAACCTTGCTTTTGCAGACAGTGTGCAAATTTTATACTGGCACAATCTCCTAGTGTGTGTTACTTTTATTGGTTAACACTTTCTTTAAATACAGCAGCATTATCTGTGTTAAAATGTTGGTAGCTGTTTGCATATAGCATTTATTTTGCACATTTTTTGAAGTGTATGGAATGTTAGACTTATGACTTCTTTAATGTACAGCATTGTGTTTTTAGGGTATCTTTGTACAGTTAGTCCAGGCAAATTCTCCAGCTTCATTGGCTGGGCTGCGCTTTGGGGACCAAGTTCTGCAGATCAATGGTGAAAACTGTGCAGGATGGACCTCTGATAAATCTCATAAAGTTCTCAAGCAAGCAGCTGGAGAGAGAATTTCAATGATTATCCGTGACAGGTAAAACTTATACATGTGTTCTCCTTATGACGTCTTCTTGGGTTGTATAGATGAGTAGTTAAAACACACTTTTTAACTTTTATATTCATTCAAGCCGCAACCTTTCTGAGTGCATCATCTGTCTGCTTAGGGTTTAGTGATCAGTATTGCATACAGTAAATTCCTGACATTGACATTGTGAATGGTTTTCTTATAGGCCTTTTGAGCGAACTATTACCATGCACAAGGACAGCACAGGGCATGTTGGCTTTATATTCAAAAATGGAAGAATAACTTCCATAGTAAAGGACAGTTCTGCTGCTAGAAATGGACTTCTGACAGAACACAACCTATGTGAAATTAATGGACAGAATGTAATTGGCCTGAAGGTGAGTTGCATGCTTGCTTTAAAAATACACATGCCTTAGTTTGTCTAGGCAAGTAATAAATACCATAGCAAGGAAAAGATCTGCCTAATTCTGCCATTTGCCAGAGAATTAGAAGCTTCTTGAAACACAAATCTACATGGACAAACACCACTGTAACTCTGTAGTTGTGCTGGAGGATTTTGTCATATTTAATTGATCATTGAATCATCAATGTTGTATTGGTTTCTTCAATGCTCGCTTACTTTCCAAGGGTGAGAAGTGATGAGAGGTCTTACGGCAGCCAGCATGTCTGGCTCTGTTTCTCTCTAGTGTGTCTCCAGGATAACGGTGTATTTGGGCTGCTGCCAGACATGCCTAAGTCTGCGTGTCTGCTTCCCTTATAGTTAACTGGCACTCTAGGCTACTAATAAGAAATATTCAGATCTGCTTGTTTAGTTGCCATACGTTGGTGATGCATGTCTGTTTCATGATATTCCCCAACTAGACTTTGAAAGCCACTCATAGTATGTAACAAAGGGAAGCAATCAGGGATAAGCCTGGATCTAAATAGGGGTCTGCATGTGCTTATCCAGAGGCACTAGTAACAAGAGCTTGAGCTAAGACTGAGCTAATTCAGTCCAAATTTTATGAAGTTTGTTTATAGCTGATATTTTCTGCCAAGACTTCAAAAACTCTGCCTGAACTATTTCTGTGTGAATTGATGAGATGATCATGTAAACCAAGATTTATTCTTTAACAGGACTCCCAAATTGCAGACATATTGACTACAGCTGGAAATACAGTGACCATCACTATCATGCCTTCCCAAATATTTGAACATATAATAAAGAGGTTTGTATAAAATACTTGTATACTAAAGTAGGTTATTCAATTACTGCACAAGTATACCTTTTGAAAGGACAGAAAACCGGTAATTACATGACTTCAGATTGAGTATACTTGACAAATAAGTGTGTTCAGGGTGTTGGGAATTGCATTCATAATCTAAGAAATCTATCCAGTATTAAATAAATGCAAGTGGAAGCATGTATTCAAGTAGCATTTTTCACAAGAAATCAATGCAAGAGTTAATTGTTATGAGTTAACTGTCTCACGGGTCAGTCCTATGCATGATTACTCAAAGTCCCACGGGACTTATTCCCAGGTAAGCATGCTTAGTATTGTAGTGTCAAGGAGGGAATAGGTTTGATCCTACTTCCTTGGGAAAATACCTTGTGTAACTAGAGGAGGAGAGTGTTGCTCACACAAGACTAGCCCAACTCCTTCAATTCACATAAGGAGTCTGGAGTACTGTTTTGTCTATGATCTTTCATGAAGAATGGTTTTTTACCCAAGATGATTATTTAACCTCTGTGGTAGAGAAATCCTTAAGCTATTGATTGAAAATATGCTAGATTTTGCTGCCTCTGTATGAATTAGAAAATGACTGCAAGCTAGGCCAGTAAACATTTTTCTAACATGAAGGAACAGGAAGTGTGGCCCACTTGCTTTAGCATAGTTAAATCACATACAATCTTGTGCCATGTGTCAGATTACTTGTGTCTGCCTTTCTTTGATACTGTGTGGCTTACAGTTCTTACTCTTCATATCAATCTGATTTCCAGGATGGCTTCAAGTGTTATGAAAAATCTGATGGATCATACCATCCCTGAAGTTTAAAATCAGAGCCAGCATTGTAGATGCCTCTAGTGAACTCTGCTGAAATGGGCTACTTGTTCAGCGATGTTTTTGTTCTGCATATGAGCCTTTCTTCAAGCAAAGAAGAGATGCTGTATTGAACATTTGCATTATTGTGTTATGGCTGGGAATGTCAATCTGATACATTGCCTTTTTTGAACTATGTATTTTGTAGCCTCATTAGTTTGACAACTGTATAAATGCTCCCCCTCTTCCTGTAGCATTGTATTGTGTAGTTAACACTTTCTATAAGCCATTGAAACTAAAATCTTGCTAGTATTAGTAACCTGGGCATATTGCTGCTCTTTGTACTTTTTCAGACAAATTTAGTTTTTCTACTACCTTCTGGTTTGCAAGGATATTTTCAACTGTAGTGCTAACTACTAGTGATAACTAAAGCATGCCAGTAAAACTGAGCACAGCTGATCTATCATTCCATAGACATTTTAAATAGTAAAATGTACAGATAAGCATTTAGATGGAATCCTTTTTATCATTCTTGTATAAATCATTCTAATGTGCTTAAATTCTATTGCCTTAATCATCTTAAAAGTTGCAAAAGTCTTCATTTTCTAATTAAAACTGTAATGCATTGATGACTCTCAAACTTTGTTTTAGTGTAATCAGGTGGGTATCCAGCTCCTGGAGCATCTGCCTTCTAAGAGGGCTTACAGTGAGCAAAACAGTACAGAGTTTATGTAGTCCCTTCTGTCTTGGAAAGTAATATCTCAGGATGCTACCATCAAGTGTAAAGAAGCACTGGACTTTCAAAACAGTAGTGCTATTCACATAATCTAGTTAACTGCATTTGACACAAATGTGAGTTTCTAGCTAACTTGGATAACAAGGTATTACTTAAACTAGTAAACATGAACTTAACAGCCTAGGACAGGCATGCCCTGCTATCTGCTGGGGTTCAATGCTGGACAGATACTGGGGATACATTTTTAAAGATGGGGGATAACAATGGTTTTGCTGCAACAAGGTAAAAGATTGTTCAATGTAAACCTATTAATAGGCATCCCATTATCCACGGATAACTGAAACTAGATAACAGGGTATGCCTGTACTCTTCTATACCTATATTTTAGCAGGAGCATAAAGTTACTGTTGTAATTTGCTTTATGCTGTTTGCTTAAGCCTACTGCATAACATTTTGCAGTGGTTGTTCTAACTGCTTTAGTCAAGGATTAAAGCCCTCTAAATTACCAACTAGCCTAAACTCCCACTGAGGGGTAAGAGCTTTTAAGGGGACCACATCAAAAAAATCAGCCAACTAATCTGCTCAGTTACTTTACCCCCCCCCCCATTCCCAGCAGGCACTGCTGGGGGTGACATACCTACATAGCTGTGCCAAATTAGTGTTTTCTGTTCTTATGGAAATAGCCTTCCACTAACATCCAATTAGAGATGATACAGGCTTTAGATACCTCCAGGTGCACCACAGTACAAATCATCAGTAGAACATATTGTGCCTAAGCTGCTGAAGATAAGTGTAGCTATATGTTTGTCATTCATAGTAGGACAGTACAAAATAGTTGTTTGGTTCATGCCCAGCCTAGTTCACATCTATGAAGTTTTAAAGATAAGTAGGTCATCATACGTGCAAGTTAGAACATCTTCATTTACAAAAAAATAAGTCTTTATTCTCATCTGAGTATTTAGACAGCATTCCAAACTGAAGTTGCAAATATACATGCATATTTTGTCATAGTATTTAGACTTCAGCTAGGCCCTCAATGCAATGGCAGCAGGCATTATTACATGTGGATAAGTCAATTTAAAAGTTAAAATACAGTAGAAAGTTCATATGGGGGAAGGCATCTAGTATTCCTGTTTCCAGAACAGGAGTTGTCTGTCTTCCCCTCCAGTGATGATATTGCTACATTGCTCGTTCATCCAGATACATGTTACAGCACCTACAGAGGAGACATTATAGAAAACAGGTAGGTCAAACAACTGCAAGTTTACTCTTGGAATAGTATAGACTTTTACCAGAAGATTGCTGGATTTCAGTGTGACCCTGCCAAAAAAAGAATACCTGGAAGAACAATCTCACTCTCAGACTTTATGGTACAATTTCAAAGGCTAATTATAGCACAGAAAAGTTAGACCACTCTTAGTTGCAACTGACATTACTGCCATCACCTTTCATAGATTCAAGTACTGGTATTTCTTAAAGCAAGTGCTGAGTTGTATCTTACCTGAACTGGACTCAGTGATCTGTACTGCAATCAGCAAGATCTCTTATACAAGGTAGCAATTCACTTTAAAATTACACTTTTAGTCCCTTTGCATTTAAAGGATTTTAGAGGGCCCATGAAAAGGCTTTCATTTAAAAAATATTTCACTCACCTGTATGTCCTTTAATTTTTTCTACTATTTTTCCTCCAACTATATCCCAAACAAACAACTCTCCTGATTGACTGCCTGATAAAACCGTATTGCCATCCCACTTGAAACATCTGCAAAAAAAATTGGGAGACCACATCTGAATAAAATCATGCTACTGTACTCACCTGCTATATTAACACTGAATTCAAAGATTTAGTATTATATTCTGCTCAATATATCAGCAACTAGCTGAATTGGGGTAGAATAAAAATGTATATTATCAGCAAACTCCTTGAATTGGCAGTTTGACTGAACTGAAATTAATAAGGCTTGGTTTTAGTAAATTATAAAAGAATATAATCTTAGTAATGCTACGCTTAACAATTTCCATCATTGCTAAGACCTAAGTTTTTCAGGTTGTAGTAAAAGGAAAGTAAGAGTTTCCAGGTTTTGCCTTGATGCTTGCAGGTGCCCATTACTGCAGTTTAAAGTCATGAGCACACTTCTCTTTAGTTACCTAAGTTAGGAATGCCAGTCATAGAGGCCTTGCGCATTATACCCACACACACCTCACAGAGGTATGACTTAGTTCAAATTTCAACCTAGCCTTTACAACTAGGCAAAAACTACCACTTGAAATATGAACCACCCAAAAGCTGTTAACAGAGTGCTCAGTTAAATATACAGATGTGTTCTTTCTGTTGCTCTCTCATGCACATGTACTAATTTTCAAATGGTTCCGTCTAAAGATGACATTGGACTAGGTGCCTCTAAGCTACTCCAATCATTATTACTCTAAACACTACACGGGTACAGCTTTCTCAGCTGTGGTTTTCCTATCTGCTGAGTTGACTCAGCACGGAGCCATCACAGAAGGGCCCTTTAAGTTAAAAAAACACATCCCATTAATTAGTAGTCAGCATTTTTTAAAAAGCTCTTACCATGGCAATGCAGCAGCAGGCATTCTCCAGGGGCTTAGAGCAGATTAGTATCAATTACCTCTTCCACCCTGGAATTAATTACACCTGTTTTGCATTTTTTTTGCTTTGCTCCAGAGCAAAGAGAAGAGGTTTTACCTCAGAGTAAATTGATTCTAATCTGCATTTAGCCTCTGGAGAATGCCTGCTGCTGCATTGCCATGGTAAGAGAAGCTTTTTAAAAAAACTCCTGACAGCTAATAAAAGTGACATGTTTCGTTTTTTAATGGATCTCATTCAATGTGGTTTTTGGCATCAGAGAAGGTTCCTGAAACTTAATTCTTGTGGCTAAAAAGCACCACCTGTCCTACTAAGCAGAATTCACTCCAAAAACTTCTCATACCAGAAGCGTTACCTTTGTGGCTGCTCCGAGGCCATGGAAGAGATAATCATTCCAGTTTGCACATCTGTTATTTTGAAGTAGCCGTCTTCTCCTGTGCTTAATAGATGCCGGCTATCTATAAAACAAGGCAGCCTCCGGTCATATTTAATTTGACCAGCGAGATTATGAGAGCACCGATTTTCCTCTTCAGTATGGCATACATATTGCAGCCTGGTGCCATGCATATTTGCTCCAAGCAGGCCTCATTAAGCTTCAAGGACCTTGCTCACTAATAAATGGCCACAGAACCCCAGTTTAGAAATAATTACATGAAAGCAAGTTTCATGAACATAACGTGGTGTATATTTTAAAAATAAAGAATTCTGCTATATTATACAGTGTTCCCTTGGTATCTGTTCCAGGAAACCACCATTCCCCAATGGCTACTGAAATCCATGCATAAATCCAAGGGGTGGAGGATAAATTTCTTGGGGCCACACCCAACCCTCTGATGATTGTGCATGGCCTCTTGGCGTCCTCAGAAGGCCTCCTAGACATGCCTGGAAGTAACTTCTCATTTGCCCCAGCAACTTCTGGTCGGGTCTGGAAGGTGTTCCAAGCCCTCTAGCAACAGGCTCAGCAACCACAGATGCGCAAATCCACGGGTAAGGTGGGCCCATGGTATAGAAGCTGAAATAAATTGAAGCACCACCTGCGTATGACAGTAATCAAATGACCAGTTGACTGATGAAGATACCCACTACTTGTTAAGCTGGGCTTGTAAGGAGCCACCCCCTTGGTTGCAGACATTGCTGGAAAATGTCAAAAAGCCAGAAGACACCCAAAAAAGCAAGAGGAAACATTTCTCATTATCTTTATGCAATGATTCCAAAATCCAGAAAAATCAGAAATCCGGACACCTTCTTGTCCCAAGTAGTCCGGATAAGGGATAATCAACCAGTACTAACATTGATACATGGTGGGAAAACAATTTTCATAGCCTAGTTAGTTTTCAGACTTTAAGGTTGCAATCCTAAACATACTTTCTTGGGAGAAAGTCCCATTGACCACAATGGGACTTGTTTTTGAGTAGGCACACACAGGATTTCACTATAAGGCAACAAGTGTGAGGACAGAAATGGCACTTGCTCTGCCAGGCCTCAAGGAGAGAAGAGTAAGATGGTTTTGGCTGGCTGGGGATTGTTCTTATGTATCCAGAACTGAGTTTCCAATAGGAGTTATCTAGCAACAGCCTAAAAATTTTTCTCTCAATACCTGTACTTCAGAAGAAAGCTTTAATACAACATACCAGGACTAAAAGCAGCATCAAAGACAGTCCCTGAATGGCAAGCAAGTTGATGTAACACAGAGGCGGTCGTAACATCCCAGATACTAATGGTGCCTTCTTTGGTTCCTGACGCTAGGAGTGTATGTGCAGCATTCAAGCTAATTGTATTTACCTAGGTAATTAAGTACATGGTGTCATTTCTTTATTCATCTCTCATACAAGCATTCTGGAAAGAGAAAAGTGATTAAGCAACTAGAATTTCAACTCCAATTACCAGGATGGTACCTCTCAGATCATCTGGTAGAGATTGTTACAGTGGCAACATCAATACAGAAAGCCAGGTCATTCCTAAAACATATACTTTTAAGACTGGAGTAGTAAATGCTGTCAGCAAAACGGCTGCAGCTAAAGACTACTCCATTGTCCTTCCTGGCACTGATAATGGGAAATACTGTATTAATATACTCCCCTGGCATTTACACATCTATATTTTAGTAATCTGATCATGCACTTTGTTGAGACAAAGTGCATGATCAGATTACTAAAATATAGATGTGTAAATGCCATGGGAATATATTAATACTTTCCATTATCATTGCCAGGAAGGACAAGGGAGTCGTCTTTAGCTGAAAATGCTTTGCATTTTGCAAAACAAAGTACAGGTAATGCATATGCAAAGTTGAGGTAAGGCACAAATAATGACATTTGCAGAGCGCAGTTACTGTGCATTGCTGTTTAAATAAGTTTTTTTTAAAAAGCTTTGCGTGAGCCAGGAATGTAAGTCACAAGGAAAAATTACCCTAGATAAAGGCGTTTTATTTGCCAAAGAAGCCCAAGAACAGAAACATACCCAAGACAACTATGCTTGCCAAAAACCATCAGGAAGAGTGTCTTTTCATTGTTCCTGTGAAAACTAAGAAAAAGCTTAATACTTGGCTCTATTTGGCCCATATCTAAGCAATAAAAATCGTTACAACAAAATGTAACGTAACAAAAATAATACAATTTTTGCCCAGCCTCCTACCACACCTATTTGTCCGCATAATTTATTTGGCTAGAGACTCTAGAGCAAGGGTGTCAAACGTCTTTCACACAGGGGGGCGAATAGCATTCATGGTGCCTGCTGGGGGACGGAAGTGACATCATTAAGCAGGAGTGACATCATGAAGCAAATTATGGCCAGAAATAATATAAGTATTTCGTTCTCACATAGAAATTCATTAGCTGCAAAAAGGAAGATGTACAAATCATGTTCATAATTTCAAGACATGAGAGAACCCAATTATCATGCTAGGAGAGCCCAATTATAATGGGTGCTGGAGAAAATTTCCATGGGTCGCATCTGGCTCACAGCCTTGTTTTGACACCCCTGCTCTAGCATAAGAAATAATCACTTTATTTTTTGTACACTGCTGTTACCATTCTGACTTCCTGAATTATGGCTACACCAGTCTTAAAAATTAACCTCCACACAAGCTTTCCACCTCCATCTCAACCTGGTTACAATGAAGCCTGAACTGAAACAAACAAATTGGGTACCATGTTCTTTGAAATGCATAATATATACACATACATTTTTATACTCACACTAACATCGTGTTCAAACTCAGCAAGTAATTCAAAACGATTTCTAGCGCCCACCAGTTCTGAAGGAACACAGTGCCACACCTAGAACACAAATATTTAGACTACTCTAAATATACAAGGACATGACATAAGTTGCACTTTAGCCCACATTAGTCATTCAAGTTTACCTCACATATTCCCTGAAAGTTGAAGTTAATTTGTTCACTCACTTTACATTTTGATCTCTTTGTAAACTTTGGTCTAAATACTGACTATTATCACAAATGTTAAAGCGCTGGCAATATACAGTCAGTCCTCATTATCCACTAGGGTTAGATTCCAGGAAATCCTCGCAGATAGTGAACTTGCAGATAATGAATGATTGATCCCATAGGATCAATGGGGCTAGGTGCAAGGGGTACCTTATCTGCCATCAGAAGAATCTAGCAGAGACCCTCAAAGAGCCAGTGGAGAGCAGGGGGATTACAAAGACAAAGGCGCCGATAATGAGATAAATAGCAATTCTGCCCGTTGCAGATCAGCGAATTTGCAGATAGCAAGTTTGCATATAAAGAGGACTGACTGTACTATTCTATATTGTTTCTACTGCAACAGAACATACTTGTGTCCATAAGCTAGCCTACACATTATGAAACAAGGTGTATAAAAATAAAACCCAATAATGGAAACTAACTGGATTATTTTAAATCAGATGTTTTAATTTTTGGGTAACATTCCAGTTATAACAAGCTTCTTTTCAAAGAAATAACCCAATTTAATCTGAATTTAATCCAAAAATGTTGCTTGGCAAAGGAAAACGGACACAACTGTGGGTAAACATAATCGCTGGCTTATAAAGACTTAATATTTGGAGCCAAGTACCAGCAAGTTAGCATGTGTGCATCTGCTGATGATCTTCACTCCTATTTTATGCCTATTTAATCACCTGATTTGGGGGGGGGGGGAGGAAGGTATAGGACGAAGGAGAGGAATGAAACTTAGAAAAGAGCACCGCCACGGAGAAGCTCCCCCTACAGCCAATTCCAACCAGGACCTGCCTACAAAAACCTGGCAAGGCTGGACAGTGCCTAACACAGTGGTATTCAAACTTTTTAGTCCAGGACCCACTTTTAGAATGGCACTTGTGTCAGGACCCACCAGAAGTGATGTCATTAACCTGGAAGTGATGTTGTGGCAGGAAGTGACATCATCAAGCAGGAAATGCCATCATTGTAACATAATAAAATGACACTCCTGAAATGAAAATTGGCATCACAAGAGTAAGGTTTGCAGCTTCCAAGATGGCTCCTCCCAGCTTTCCGCAACCCACCTGGCATCAGGTCGCGACCTACCAAGTGGATCCCGACCCACAGTTTGAATAACACTGCCCTAACAGAAACCCAATTCAGGAATATGTTCAGAAATCCCTTCTGTGGGCTAAAATTTAGCAAATGTAAAATAGTGCCACTAATATGCAAGGCTGGCTGTCAGAACGATTCAACATCAATAGATATATTTTTATGACTGCATGTGACCTCTATGGCCTTTTATTTGGATTTGAATCAACTTCCCCTCCCCGGGAAGTCTGAATCAATTCAGCCTCTTACGGAAGCCACCTTAAATAGATTAAAGTCCATTATTACATGAAAAACAACTTGTTATATCCACTGCTCCCACTGTATGGAGGGTTGCCATGCTCCGTCCACCAGGAACGCCTTGCAGTGGCATGAGAAACTACACAAAATGGAGATGATCAAGGTGGTCCATTGTACAGCCTGCTAAAAAATACTGCAAACTACTTTATGGACATTTTTAAGTAGCTTCCATATGGCCAGTATTTATTTTATGTCAGGCATACTGCTGGCTCTTAGGACGCAATCCTAACCAACTTTCCAGCACTGACATAGCTGTGCCAATGGGGCATGTGCTGCATCCTGCCATTGGGGGGGGGCAGTCACTGTTGGCTTCCTCAAGGTAAGGGAATATTTGTTCTCTTATCTTGGGGCTGCATTGCCCTTACCACAGTGCTAGAAGGTGGGTTAGAATTGTGCCCTCAGTCTGTTTGCACATATACAGAAACAGTACTACTTGCAATACAAGCAAGGACTCCTCCTGTATCTGCAGGAAGTTTATCTTCTATTGATCTTCTAGTCGATCAATAAGCAGTTAATTTTGGCACTGCAAAAGGGTCCCTTAAAGGCATTCTTTAAAGTCACAGACAATCACAGAATTCCTTCCGGAAAATAAAGGTAGGCCAATAATCCTTGCTTTAAAAGGTGAAAAAATACAGCAAAACCATAGCTGACCCCTTCCTTTCTTCACAATCAATTCATACCTACTTTTACAGTTGAATCCCAAGACGCAGAATATAAACGATTGTCATGCCAGCAAATCTTGCTCACAGCATCATCATGGCCTATTAAAGTATCCTGCCTTCTTCCAAAGGCTATTGAGTAGAAATAGCTAACAAGAATTAAAAAAAAATATTATTGTATATGTATGCTTAAACCCTAAATTTAGGGATGTTAGAGTTTGTTCCAATTCTGAAATAGCACCTCTAATATATAGAAAGAAAAATAAAGATGAACATTTTCCCCCTTCACATTACTTTAACCCAACTAAAATCCAATTTTAATCCATTTTAGTTACTAAGACGTTGCTATAAAAAGCAGATACAAGAAAAAAAAGTTACACACATATTGTTGTCCCACGAAGAACATACAACAGTAGTATTGCCTGGTAGGATTAAACAAGTTGACAAAGCCTATGACAAAAAGAAGATAGTTTTCAGTTTGATTATTGCTATGCAAGAACACATTAGCATATACTGAGAAAAGACAACTTCACTGCAAGCACCATCTGGATTGTACAAGTTCAAGAAACAGGAATACACTGAGAGTGCTCGTAGTTAGAAAATTAAAAACCTGGTGCTCTCAAGGACTAAGTGAAATAGGTGAAGATACAAAAATTGCACATGCTTAGTAGAAAATTGATTTTTTTATGGTATTCAGTGGATGAGCTCTAATTTTGCCATCTATTATGGTCTGTGTATACAACTGAACATTTCATAATTCAAAGGCAAGGCAAAGCAAGTTCCAACAACGTATCGAAATAACATGATCTCCATGAAGCAAGCATCAACGTGAGTTAGAGCACAATCCTAACCTGGAGATAGGCCGGCACAAAGGACATCGTAAAGTATGTTTGGACCATTCTCAGAGTCAGACAGACCAACACAGACATGCACCATCCTCCTCAACTCCAAGAGTTGCTTGTCAGTTCTACACAGAGCCATGGATGCTTAACACACACATGCTAGAGTTACAGGCACACTACGGAAAAACATGCAGCATTGCATTTTGGTTTTCCTTGCTAGAGTCATTCTAAAGAACAAACCAATGAATCAATCTAAAGTTAAAGGACTGGAAGTACTGACCATGTTTGAGAAAGATATACTCCTCTGGAGAGTTTTTGATTCTGCAGAAAACATCTTCAATGTTGAATCTAATGCAAAATTTTGAGAGAAGCAGTACTGCAACTTTAATGTATCAGTGACTTCAATTTTCTTCGGAACAAAGACTCAAAAGTCCCATCTATTGAAACACAACTGCTTGCAGTTTTGTACATAGATGCATGCTAGTACAATAAAACTGAGGCTGCAATCCCATATACACTTTCCTGAGAGTAAGCCCCACTGAAGTCAGTGGAATTTACTTCTGAGTAGACATGCATGGGATTGGGTTGTGAGTCGCATGTGAGCCAGCAAAACAGTCACACTTGGAGGTTGCCACCTGAGTAAGTACTTGCAGAACAGCAGAACAAAATCTCTGCATTTGGCTTTGTTCCTTTGCACAAGGTTTGATAACAAGTTGCTGCTCACATACATGCGTATGGAAGATTTTTACACATTTTTCATTTTACACGAATTGTTTTTGTAAACTTTACAATATTGTCTGATTTTTTTCTGGGTTTGCTAGCTCATGAGGAGACGCAATAAACCATGCAGTACGCTAAAGTCCTACTTCTTCTGTCAAGAAAACGTTGACACTGAATCCTATGCTTATGTCTCACCCAAAATTTTCTACACTGCCTCAGAACTGCAGGATGCACACAGCCCTGCATACAAGTACCCAGACACCCATAAATACAAAGTGTTTGTAAATTCTTTGCCTCTGCAATAAAGCAAAGTCTTTTGGCTCCTGCTTTTTATATATCACAGGCCTCTGCTGAGCCAATTTAAAAAGGTGTCCTGTGCCGAATTAGGGGACATCACAGTCCAATCCTATTCCCCCGCCCCAGTGTAGCCATGCCAAAATGGCTATTGCTGCATGGGGGGGGGGGGTTTTATAGGGAGTTGCAGAGCTCTCCTCTGGATAAGGGAACATTTGTTAAATAAAGCCTCTACAGCAAAGAGGAGCAGCGCTAGTGATCTGCCCTCATCCCGCCATCCTACCCACCTCGGTGTGTGGCAGGCTGTGGAGGGCACCTCCAGCCTTCCCACCAGCAGTAAACCAGTTCATGCATTGCTGGGGTACCACACTTTAAGAGTGTGATAAGGCAGTCACTGCCACTGCAACACATGCTCTGCTGGCGGCAAGCCCACATGAATAGCATTCAGGTTCTCTGAATAGCATTCAGAGCACCTACCTTGAGATGTAGTAAAAATGGAAGACTGGTTGGAATGGGAAGGCACAGCAATTCCAGTAATTGCCCTGTAAGACACAAGAATACTGCATAAGAACTTGTCGTACAGCAAAAGGCTTTCCAGTATTAACATTTACATGATTCTGTATGTGATTCCAGCAATAGATTTAGGGTTCTTCTATAGCTAATGATGCCACTGTGACAAATAGGACGTGCAAACTGCTTGGTCGAAAGCTGTCTGTTATTCCCCAGATAGTGTGCTTTCAATTTTGCAACATATTGTATTTATATGAACTTCCTAATGGGATGTCTGCTAATGGATTTCAACCAACAACAGTTTATATAATTGGGTATTTGTTCTTTAAGGTCTTTCTTGAAATATTCAATCGCTATTCCTACACAAATAGCATTTCTGTCTCATCTGAAAGACTATGCAATTCTTATATTACAAGGCTTCAGATAGTTACTACTAGTTTTAGACCATATTACTGGTTCCACTGTACCACCCTTCCCCACTCGTAAGTCATCGACCTTACCCTTTATGAATCTTGTGCTGTTCTTCCAGCTTCAGTTTGGTCATGTTGTTCCAGGCAAGTGTTATACTTTCTTCAGTCAGATCTTCAAAAGATTCTTCATTTGGAGAGACTGTTAAGTAAGGACCCATGTCAAATTAAACATAAAAAAGGTAACTGTGGACTGCATTTTACTGCAAGCAAGTTACCAGATTTGCCCGAACAAGCAGAGGCAAATTCAGGAAATTCAGTCCTCTACATTCCTTTCAAAGCTTTTTCACAAGGGCATCTTTCAAGAATATTTTACAACATCACAACAGTCCAGCCAAAATGAGAAAGGATGCGTGCTGGAACATGGAAAAGTAGTGCTGGAAGAGGCAAAGAGCCCAATCCTATACATGCCTACTCTCTTTTGAGTAAAGTCCCATTATAGTCATAGGGGCTTACTCCCAGGTAAGTGTGGATAGGATTGTAGCCCACTCTTGCAAGGTAGTCAAATTAGGGCTGCAATCTTAAGCACACTTTCCTGGGAGTAAACCCCACTGAACACAATTATGCCAATAAAGGTTCAGAATCAGAATAATGGGATTTTCGAGAGAGAAACCAAACAGGATTGTGCTGTTAAGACACTACTCTGATGTCCAAGAAAGGTCACTATTAGTCCATCACATCCTAGGTTTTTGTAATTCTGGACAACGGTCCAATAATAAGCCTCTCCCATGCACTGCAACATCTTTGCAAACTGATTTATCATTAGATCAGTTTTCATCAAATGATTCACTATTATTTAATTGGTCATACTCCTCAATGGCATTTAGGGCTTCATACTGGGACAAAGTAATTCAGGGTCCGAGCCTATTGAGCTCAAAGGGATGGTACAAATGTACTGCCCAGATCTCTACTGCAAATGGCGCCATAAAGTTCCTCCAATGCTGGCAGTAAGTCGTTACAGCGGCAACGGTGGTCATGGGTGCCCCAGAGGGAGCCCAGCTTGCCAGAGGGCGGCGACTCTGCCACTTGCCAACAATGTGGCCATTCTGGGTGGGAGGGAGGGCATTCCAGGGTGGAGTGGAGTGTGGGGGCGGGATTGGCAGCAACTCTTGCCGCTGGTGCCCGACGTCTGAGTAAGGCCATGCCGCCTTATATGGAGGCCCCTGCTTCAGTGGTGGCTAAATAGCCAGCTCAGAAGCAAGGAGACCCATCTATTGCCCTTACCGCGGGGAAAGGGGACGAATGTCTCCTGTGGAGCCTCCTGTGGCTGCCTGGCTGCCGCAAGATGCAGTGGTAGCCATTTGGCTACCGCTGCGTTCCCAGGTGGCCAGGCAGTTCTGATTTGGGCTGCCAGTTGAAAACAAAAGTCAAATGAGCTGAAATATTACATACATAGAACTACCAGAAGTTACATAGAACTCTTCCAAATCTACCTGGAGATTCAGTCACTGATACGCTGCGGCTAGATGTTCGAGACAAACTTTTGAACTTTGGAGTTATCCACCGAGGATGAGGAATTGTAAACAGCTGCTTTGGAGTCTGTCCGAACTCTAAGATTTGCGTCAACAGAGCCACTCTCTCATTTGGGTCCATAATTCTTCAAGAAGAAGCATAAAATCATAGTGGATATAGAACAATGCTGGAGGTTATAGGAAATTAGGCCATCTAGTCAAGTGTTATCAGCTTCAACTGCAGAGTTGTTTTTTCTCCTCAGTCTTGCTACCCAAGATAAAAGATAGTCTGCTACAGCCACAGCTAAGGGCAGATGCTTGATCTATTTTCTTCTGAGCTTCAAATGATGCTCTGCTGATAAGCATAATTACATCAAAGCTACATGTTTCTCCAATTTGTGTGCATACACATGGACTTTTATACAAATACCCAATTATGATATTAGCATGCAAAAACAGTGTAAACAATTTCAAATTCATACTAACAAAGATGGGCCTTATAGACCATAGGCAGCATATGCAATTGTCTGAAGCAAGACTAAGTGCTCTGTTGTCCAACGTAGGAAGACAGAAGATTCTGGTATTATTGTTTATTGCAGGACCAGGGAACCTGAAGCTTCCCAATTTTTCATTTGGTTAACTGTCCAATATTTGCAGTGCACTAGCATTTAGATTTATCCGCTTTTGTGATCCAGCACATTCCACGAAGTATTCGGAAACCGGCTGGCTACTTGTGGAATTAAATATCATACAATTCTCTATTCCCTCAAGATTCTTGGACAAGACTTGCTATCCCAAAAAGCTAGAACTGGAGCCGAACACACGTAATACTTTCACCAAAACTAGAGACAGAAGAGCCTCTCTGAACAAGGTGCATGATCCTGAATACCAGTGGATCTCTTACCTGTCCAAATCTACACCTCCTTCATATGTTAATGGATGGAACACTAAAAAGAGGAACAGAAATAAAACACAAAGCAAGGAGGTTATACATTAAATTCCTTTATCAACACTGCAGTAATAGCCCCAAACATCTCCAACATGAATACAGTACACTTCTGTTAAAAACTAACTAACCTTAGACTGAGTAAATACCAACTGCAGAAAACAACTAATCTTAAGTGGGATGGCACCTTTACTCATTTTTCCTTTGATATTACCTACTCACAATAGTTGGAGTCCAATATTAAATGGAACAATGTTCAACTTCTGAGTTTCTCCTTTATCATTCTGATTTCCCTCTAAGAGCAATCATTTTGAAGTATAAAATACCCTTCCAACTGGCACATATAATAGCAAAATATATAAAAAAATTGAAAGACATACAGAAATGTAATAGTACAACTCCTATCAGACCATTATAAGCATTGTACTGTAAATAAGAATTCATACACTAAATACTGGTGTAAATAAAAAAAGGGTTCTCACTTTCCCATCCACCTCTAAAAAAACAGCAGAGGTGAGTTCCTGTCATAGTAGGTGTGTTGTATTCTAATCATCTCTTTCCACTGAGGAAGAATGGGGAACAATCCTCCCTACTCTCCCCCTAACCTCAGAGCCTTAGTATCCCATGGAATCCTGCTCTGAAGACTCCCCCCCCCAAGCAATTTTTCAAGGGGGACCAATGGGCTGAGAAAGATGCAAGAAGTTTTCTTTGGCATGCATTCTTTGGAATGTGCCCCTTAGGATATAACCCATTTTATTTAATCTGCAGTCCAAGATAATTATAATTTTGTTCCTTAATTAATATGCTAACCATTGAATTAAGTAGATTATGGAAGATTATTCCATTTCACACTGTTTCCAAATATAAAATTGCCAAAATTCCCTTTAATTCACTTCATTCCTTCAGTGCACACTGTCAAACCATTACAGAGAATTTGTTGATAAAATGAAACAATGTCACAATTGAGCAACGTTAAGCACTTTGAGTCCTGCTGATTACAAATAAGATAGATTCAAATAACTAAACACAAAGAGATTTAGAAGAGCTCAGGGTGTGCTGCATCATGCCAACAATGGAGAATTAAAATAGATGCTCTGAAATGTTCTGCGAGCAAGAGGTGTCCTTTTGTAACACTAAAAAAAAAAAACCCATCACAGGGACCAAGTTTAAGTTTTGCAGTTTAACACATTAGAAGGAGAATTTACCATTCTGAGCTGCAATGGCTTCATTCCCTTTCTGCTTGTAGCCAAACACCAAGTCAATCCATTCATGGAGATGTTCTGACACATACTGACTTTCTAAAGCAGCTCGACTCTTCTGAAGGAAATCATCAGCATCTGAGATGAAAGATAACAGGGTTGGTTAATTGACGGAGACCAAATTGGTTCCCTTCCCACCTTTAAACACTCAGTGGAGACGAAGCCCACTAAAGATGGGTTTCTTCTTAAGACCTTTAATGAGAAATTAAGAACACAACAATCAGAATGTCAACCTTAGCAAGAATAACCTTTTAACTAAAATGCAATACTGTATCTAGAACTTTTTGGGGTGTGCCAGGAGAAAAACATTAGAGAGACAAGTTATTTCTCATGACTCTGAAATGAATTAAGTCAGTACTCTCAAGCAGAACCCAGTGTACTCAATTTACCTGCGGCCCAAGGGGGAAGTTCTACATTGTCAACTATCTTTCCTCCTTGAGTCTTTCCCAAGTCCAGTTTCAAGCTATTTACTAGGAAGCTGGAATCATTTTCATAGAATTCAGGGATCAACTGGAACAAATAAAGAACCAACAATTATCAGTGTTTCCAAAGTTAGCAAGAGGGATTACCTAGCATTAATAGATAGATTTCACACAACAGATATCAGAGGTTATCTCAAAGCCTGGATGGTCATTAAGTTAGAGCACCTATCCAACAGAAGACAGGACTGCAGTTTTGATTATGTAAACATGTAACTGGAACTTTGCATAGCAGATATAAATAGAACTCACTTTAACGCATTTAGTACTCACAGCCCAATCCTGGAACAGGCAGGCCAACTGGCTTGCGCCGTATCCAGTGCAGTGCAGGGCAAGATGTGGCTGCCATGCTACCCAGAGTAAAGGGACTTATTTCCCCTTACCTGGTGCATGCGACAGCCACCCCAATGGGGTTACTCAGATCTGCACCAGCAAAATTGCTAGTGCAGATCTGAGCAGATCCACTGGGCTGGGTGGTGGGTTAGTCCAGTCCCACCCACCTCCCAGGTCTGCTACTGGGACCCCTTCTGCTTCTGGTAAGGATTACACTAAGTACACTCTTAGCTATATTTACACTACTGTGAGAGAAAACTACAGTTTATGAAAAGCATCCCTATCAATTAGCCAATAGTCAAGATTCAAAATATTGTTCAATCTTCCAAGCAAACCTTTAACTAAGTATTAAGCAATAATGGTGACTTTCTGGACAGTTGCTATGTCCTTTCCTTAGAAAGTAAACATTTTATCAGGTCTCTTCACTGAGAGCAGGAGGAACCCACAATCCCCCGAGTTGGCTCATAGGAATTGCTGCAAAGGTCCCAAGTCTGGTTCAATGGCACACCTGAGACATGACACCAGGACTGTAACCCATGCCCAATGCTGCTGTGCCAGTGATCCCTCCATTGTTGCTGTTGTTGTTCAGTCGCTAAGTCGTGTCCGACTCTTCGCGACCCCATGGAACACAGCACGCCAGGCCTCCCTGTCCTCCACTAGCTTCCTGAGTTCGCCCAATTTCACATTCATCACTTCGATGAACCCATCTAACCATCTGCCGCCCCCTTCTCCTTTTGCCTTCCATCTTTCCCAGCATGAGGGTCTTTTCTAAAGAGTCCTCTCTTCTCATGAGGTGGCCAAAGTATTGGAGCTTGAGCTTCAGGATTTGTCCTGCCAGGGAGCAATCAGGCTTGACTTCCTGTAGGATTGACCGATTGGATCTCCTTGCAATCCAAGGGACTCTCAAGTGTCTTCTCCAACACCATAGCTCAAAAGCATCTATTCTTCGGCATGCACTTTGTTAATTATCAGAGAAGCTTCTCAGACTGACAAACAGACTATGGTCAGAAACTTCAATCTATTCTTTTTTTTGTCAAACCTGCTTATCAATTCTGTTTGCAAACGTTGCAACGGAAACAGAAGGAAATCAAACATATACCTCTTTGAAGTCTGTTGCACCATCCAAACAATTCTTCCAGGTTTCTGCGATACTGGATAAAGCCAACAGAGAAAGATACCACAACATTTTTTAAAAAATATTTCAACACATCTTATTTTAAAGCAAGATTTTGCAGCACCCAACAAAATAAAATTAAGCTACCGGCAAGGGTTGAAAACAAACCTGTTGAACATTCTGTCAGGGTGATCAAACTTTCCATTTTGTAAACAAAGCATGTATTCTGGTGCTGTGGAAGCAAGAGAGGTCCGATATCACACAAGTTTAAGCAACCTCCATTACCACATGCTCAGGAGAACCTTTGCAGGTGTCTTACCAACTCTGACAAGATAAAACAGAACATAACCCGGTGAAGAGTAGTGGCTGCCATATATGAACTTTGGTTCTGGCATTTCTTGATAACGTGCCTGCCAATACAACAGAAGAGACACACATCAGGAAGGAATTACTGATGGAATGGGCAGTTCAGCAATAGAACAGACTGCCAAGGAAGGCGATGGATTCTCCCCACTGGAGATCTTCAAGCAGAGGCTTGACAGGCACCTGCTGGAGATGCTCTAGGAGCATTTCCTGCTACAAGCAGAGGGCTGGACTAGATGACCTTGTGTGTCCGCACTAGCTCTGTGGATGTGGCTGAAATACAAGCCAATATAGTGTCACATCATCGTTCCCCATGGCTCAGTGACCTCATAGAACCACTGTGCAACTCTGGACCATTTCAGAGTACATTTCCAAAATCTGGTTTACTGCAGCTACATCCTTCATCCGATAAAGGGATAGCCTTGAGACCAGCAGAAATGCCTATTCACTTTGTTTATAAATAGCAGGTGACACTTTGCAGCCTTGGAAGCAAGAATTATCTATTTTGCTGCAATCTGCAGAAAGTTTGCATAGACTGAAGAGGGATTCTATTCTCTTCCTCTCTTGCATGGTATGTTTTGAGAGAGAGAGGAAATATTTTCTGCATTGTGGAGGATGTTCCATTTCATGCTTCAAATGGAGGATCAAATACTCAGAAGTTTAATATGGGGAAAAACAGTTGAGGTGGAATGTTGTACTGTCCTTTTACATATTCCTCTTATCTCCATGCAAGGGGGGGGGAGTCAGTAAAACCCATTTCTTTCAACGACACTCTGCAATCTTCTCACTGACATCTATTCTCCTGCTCCTTCCTGCTCCAGGACAGGGGCTGCATAAGTAAACGTTCTCTAGTCTTTCTAATCCATTTGGGAACTTTGGCCACTGCAAATCAATATTGCCAGACGTATGACCTCTATATATGTGATATTAATATAATCGAAAGGCATCTTTACTATGACATATTCTAAGATATGAACAAGTCTACATAAGCTTGAGCAAACATCAAAGTGTTGTTCCGGGGGGTGGGGGTGGGAAGCTAGCAAACAAAAAGCACCTCTGTCCCACATTTTGCAATTGAGAAGAACAGGCGATTAATTGAAATAATTGCTTTGGAGCAAGGGTGATTAAAGAGACTCAGGGTGCAATCCTAAACCGGAGTTAGGCCGGCATAAACTAAGCCAGCAAAGTTTGGTCAGCACAAGGGACACTGTAAAGTATGTTTGGACCACTCTCGGAGTCAGAGACGCCAACACACTAACATGAGCCATCCTCCCTGACTCCAAGAGTAGTCCAAACACGCTTTATGGTGGCTCTTGTGCTGGCCAAACTTTGCTGGCTTAGTTTATGCCGGCCTAACTCCAGTTTAGGATTGCACTCTCAGGGGGTTTTCTATACTAAGCTGAAGTTCACTTGGAAAACCCATATTGAACCAGTCGAGAAACATTTAGTTACCATTTAAACAACAATTACACAGTTGTCCATGAAAAAGAAATGCAACAGAATGAGGGCACATCCTATCCAACTTTCTGGCATTGATGCAGCCGCAATGTTAGAGAACAAATGTTTCCTTAACTTGAGGAGGCCTCTGTGACTGTCTCCCCCACCTCAGGATCCAGAACATGCCCCATTGGCACAGACGCATTGGATAACACAGAAAGTTGGATAACACTGTTGTACACACACAAAGCTTACACACGCATGCGCACGCACGCACACACCCCATACAGAGAAGCCAATTTTCTACATACCAATAATCTTTCCAGTCTCTCTTTGTTCAGTGCACCTATTGGCTTACTGAGGTCCCGAAAAGTTTCAGGCTTAGTCAAGTCTACAAACAGTTTTAAAAAAACAGAACACATTTTATTTCCTTTTGCGAGGTCTTACAACAGCTTAGCAGCTATGCCTATTACACAAGAATACAATGAATGTATCCTGATTCTAGCACATATGCACCAGCACAACCATGCCAAATGTTCCCACCTGCCATACTTCTCCCTGACCTTTGAACTGTCTGCAAGCTCTGATTGAGAAGATTAAGCAAAAGGCTTAGGCTGCAACATTACACACACTTACCAGGGAATAAATCTCATTGAATTTAATCAGGCATACTTCTGAGTAAACATACATAGAACTGCATGGCAAGTTCACTAAATTGGTGGGATGGAAAGTTAAGGGCACTCAAATCTCTTGAGGCTATTTTAGTTTGAGTGGGAACTTTTGTTTATTAATTGCAAATAATTTTACATTTTCTTCAAGATCTCAAGAAGGCACATATGTGGAAGTTTGGGTAATATCTATTGTCATTTATGGCCCAATCATATCCGTCAATTACAACAGCAGGATGCTCCTCTCCATCATAAAAGACCCTGTGATGGCATGTGGAGCACAGCACTGCCAGGCCAATCTGAGCTGTCTCAAAGAGGCAGCAGCATCAGTGTTGCCACGGACCTCGGATTACACCAAGAGAGACACATCGGTGGAGTAGTGTTACATGCGTGGGCCAAGAAGTTTCTGAGTTGTTTGGGGAAGGCCAGGGGGCAGGCTGGAGGGAGTGAATATTTGTGGCAAATGTGCACACCACATCCTATGCCCTATTTTTCAACTCTCTCCACCCCCTCTCTGTCCTCAGACTTATGCCAGATACACATAGCAGACACAGGCCTGAAGAAACCCACTGGCCTTCAGGAGACCTACCGAGAGGTTAGGGAAAAACATTACTCTTACTTCTAGCAGGGCTCCTGATCCCCTCCCCTAGCATGCAGTGTACATGCTTCAGTGTGGCGGAGGATAGCATTGTGCAGTTAATCAATCAGAAGACAGATGATTAATCGACTGTAAATCTACTCCAATGTTAGAACATGCATCTCTTCTGAGATAGGCAAATTGGTGGGTGGATTGGGTGCTAGACAGATCTACATTCTATGCTTTTTAAAATTTATGAACAGGAACTCTCAAACTTGCAGTCATAATGCTGCAAGTCCCACAGGACCTTGTAGAAATCTAATTGAACAGAAGTTGTACTGCAGAGTTTACTGGATTACCATTACTGGAATGCTAGATGCAGGGGAGTGGTGATGAGATGCAGATATCTAGTTGTCTTGTGTGCTACCTGAGGCTTCTGGTGGGCCACTGTGAAATACAGAAAGCTGGACTACATGGGCCTTTGGCCTGATCCAGTAGGGCTCTTCTTATGTACCATTCTGTTTATCTCTAGGTATCAGATAAACATTCACATTTGATTCCTACCCATTTATTCATTCATCTGCAGATTTGCATGCATGGAGCGGGGTTGGTGTTCCTTTAGCGAATGAAACTAAAGCGTTGAATCCTGAGCTTTCAGTGTTCTCATTAAGCAGTTATGCACTATTGGCATCTTGGAAATACAAGATGTACGGATTGTGCTTAGGTAACAGGCAGTCTTTGGCTACACAAGAATTGGAACATATGGGTGGCCAGATCTGTAGCATCCTATTAGATGGATGACAGCAAGTACAATGCTTTTCTACATAAGAGGATCTTACCCAGTTCCGAACTAGAAAAGTCTGCTATGATCCAAGGAAATACGGGATACTGAGAAAGGTCATTGCAGCTCCGATCAGCCAAATTGTTGAGATGAAGAAGGTACTGGTAGTTTGATATGTGCCCTCGTTGCCACTGTAACATATAACTTTCTGCTGTGTGCTCAGTAACGTGATTCTCTGCAAACAGACAGGAAGTGCAAATGAGGAATGGAGAAAAAAATTATAGTTATTAATGAATGTTTTCATGGAAACCAAGTTATTTCATACTTAAGCTAAACTGATGTACTATTAATGCTTTCTGCATTTATACCTTTCCTCCAAAGAAATCTACAACTGATTATCACCATACTTTAGACAAGACTGGTCACAGACCTGACAAAGGGAGCCAACAGTGGAGATTCAAGCAAAAATTTCTTCCAACATTATCTCCAGAATGTGAGCAATGTGGTCGTGTCAGAGTGCTGGGGGAACCAAATACTTTGATTGTGATATTATTTGAAGGAGTTGGCCTCAAGGCAGGAAAATGAGCTGATTTATCACTTATTAATGGCCGTTAGCATTTTCATAGCCTATCATTAAAAATAAGTACTGGTTCTACAATAATGCAAGTGCAGATCACTATTAACGAAGTTAATATATACTATCTACAATATGGCAAGGGTAGAATATAATGACAAATATTTTCAGTACTGGGAGGAAAAACTGTGATTAAACAACTGGGTTGAGGCAATGGGACGCGCGGGTTAATGATCATCATTAATTAACCAGTGAATTATTGACACTGAAAAATTACTGAATTTTTTTTTTCTATTTTACAGAAGTTTTGCTATGGTTTAGCAAGTTCTAATTAACAGTGTAATTGTTTGATTATTTTGCATAACATGTAAGATGAAAGAAATGGTTGTGTTATTAGTTCTCTGCTAGCGACCTTTACAGGTAAACATAAAATAGCACAGGCATGCCTAGGTATCCACTGGGGCTCCATGTCGGATGCCACTGTGGGTACCTGAAACTGTGGATACTGGGGATGCCTTTTTTGAAGATACATCAGTGCAACAAGGTAAGATGTGTTTTTTGTACCCCTGTCTTTTTAATAGGCGCCCCAGCATCCACGGTATCAGTGGATAACTGAAACCATGCATACCAAATCAGTGGATACCGGGGCAGGCCTGTACTCAAACTGTAATTCTCAACTTCACTAAGGCATAGCTGCAAAATAACACATTTCTGATATCTATACAGGAAATCTGTACAGGAAGTAGAAGACAGTTTTTCTCATATATAATTTGCCCCCTCCCCAAATATTATTTAAACCTAAATATGTTGCCACGTAGAAATAGACATTATCTCGATCCTGAGAGTTGTAGAATTTCAAGTAGATGTCTGAACATAGATCATTCTCAGTGCAGAATACCTCCAGACCCTTGGAAATTAAGAGAGACAAAGTTCAGCAGCTAATGCTACCAGTCAGGATTTACATGGGTACAAATGCATGTTAAATGTGAACACAACTGCATTCAATGGTACTTACACTCAGGTTAGGGAAACCCAAGCTCAAGGCTGCAATCCTATGTACCCTTACATGGGAGAAAGTTCAATTTAACTTAATGAGGCTTTCTTTCAAATAGACATACCCAGACTTGCACAGCAAATCTCGTAACAGAAGTTACTTAATTAGTCATTTTATAGACAGAGGAAGTTCTAGCACAGAAAATGTTATTTAATGAATTTTATCCCACCTTTCTCCCTTAAGGCCTCAACTTTAAAAACAGTAACAACAGAGAAACCCAGTAGGTCACAGCAGAAAGTAGTTTTTTGATCTGTCTGCCTTTACTACAAAGCTGTCTGCTATAATATTTAACTCTTTTCTTTACCAAACATGTTCATTAGCAGCCTCTGAAAAAATAGAACTATTCTGATTGTCCAACGTAACATGCATTTTAACCATATGACTTGCCAAGCAACAAATCGGAAGCTCCACGGTAACTATGATTCAACACCAGTCAAATATTGTGAACTGCACCATGAAAATTATCCTTGGTCCTCCTTAGAGCAGAGGTTCCCAATCTGGGACATCTCAAACTGAGAAGCCCCATCTCTTCCCCCTTAAGGGGTGGGGGGAGGAGGAAGAGAGCAACGCGATCCCCCAGAACATGCCACTGCTGGGGACAACAGAGACTTTGATCTACTTACTGATTGCTGGCCTCCTGGGGGTGCGGGGAGCTCCATGGACAACTCTGCAGGGCTCCCCAAGCCTTGTAATGCTGAAAAATAATGATTGGGATCCACTTCCGGTTTTTGATTGTGAAACTGGGAGTGGGTTGTGATTATTATAATTCAACATTACAAGGTTTGGGGAGCCCTGCAGGTACCCCCGGAGAGGCCAGCGTTTCAATCAATAAGTAGATTGAAGCCCCTGTTGATCCTATCAGTGGCGCGATCCTGGGGATCACATCACTGCCTTCCCCCGCACACACTTATCTCGGGACTTAACCCCCTGGGGAGGTGGAGAACCTCAGCCTTGGAGAAATAGATATTTCCTAAACAATTTCAGCTTGCCAGCTTACAGCTCTAACACATTTCTGGCACTACACACAAATGTAAACTGAAACCTACCAATGGCAACAGGCCGTGTCTCCTTTTGTAAATGCGTCTGACACTATGTAGCATCACCTGAACCATAGGCTTCTGTAGGGCAACAGGAGATGAACAATCAAAAAGGACATAATAGTCTGACTTCTCCAACCTGAACTACTTATACAAACAGGAACTTCCACGACAGGCCTCATTAGCAAATGGATCTCAAATGTATAAAGCAAGAAAGACCTCCATTGTTAACTTTAAAAAAAAAAAATCACATGATTCTCGCTCTTGATATACATGCCAAGAGCACTGAGAATAAAACAGTTCGACACATAAAGCAGCTGGTGGCAGGAAACGCCAATTTGTGACCAAACTTTAAGTGAGCATTTCATAGTACTCAGGGCCCAATCCTATCCAACTTTCCAATACAGATGCAGCCGCAATGAAGCCCAGATGCAAGAGAGCACACATTCTCTTACCCTGAGGGGGGCCTCTGTGACTGCCGCCCCCACAACCTGATGCAGGGCACACAGTATTTGGTACAGCTATATTAGTGCTGGAACGTTGGCCAGGATTGGGCCTTTAGTTAGTAGGGAGCTGTAAACCTATGCCTATGAAGAAATTACCTACTAAACGGTATAAGAGAGCAGCTCCAATTACATAGTCTTCTGCAGATGGACATGGTATACTATTCCATTTTATAGTTTCCAAGTCTTACCTCCAATGACCCCTTGGCTTTACTTAGGGTTCTTCTGTGAGCAAGAAAATGAACTTTGGCATGTGCACAGTACAAATCATCCCATTGACTAGGAAGTCTCCAAAATGCAACATTTTTCATGATCAACCATCTTATAACAGCAGCCCATATGCCAGCAAGGAAAAAATGTCATGCCACACATCCAATAAATTGCAAGGGTGTGGAACACTTTTCTCCATATGCTTCACGAAAACATTCAGATTGGGGGAGATTTCAGTGACCAAGCAGCACTGTTTATTAGCGCTTCAAAATGAAAAAAAATAATGCCCAATATGAAAGTTCTTTCTCTCCAAAGCTGGAAGTTAAAAATAGGCAAAGCAGCATATTTTACTGGATTAATACAAGATTGATGGATGTACAATTATGTAATATCCACCCCATTAAAAAGCACAATAGATGCCTTGCCAATTTCTGAAACGTTTAAGTTGGAAATCCAAACAAGCTGCCCTTTAAACTAACTTGGCAATTCAAAGGGGAAAGGTCACAGACAC
Source organism: Lerista edwardsae (assembly GCA_029204185.1). Lineage (NCBI taxonomy): Eukaryota > Metazoa > Chordata > Lepidosauria > Squamata > Scincidae > Lerista > Lerista edwardsae. The sequence goes on along the minus strand of JAJKFI010000021.1, from coordinate 14,670,248 downwards.
ACCTACAGACTTTTTAGAGTACAGTAGTTTTTTTTACTAGTTCAGCAAACAGCTGGGTGGAAAGCATAACTGCACATTACTTACAGGGTAGCCATTAAGAGGCTGGAAATACAGGTTTGCATCAGTAATGCATACAAGTCCTGGATTAGTCACCAACGGAGTGACCATTTCAGCTTTGCATTCCATATGCAACGTTTCAGAAACATTCTGAAATCTGCAACAAGTAAACACACACAGAGCATTAACTTGCACAGGAAAGGCCTCTGCTTAACCTTCCCTCGCTTTGTATCTAACACCACTTTCAAACAGGGACATACACATAAATACAGTTGGCCACACACTCTCCTCAGAATGCCTTCTAAAGCCCTTGTGAGGCCTGAGAAGGTAACTTCCAGTTTTTCATAAAAACGAGAAGTGACATTTAAAGGTCTCCAGAGGGAATTTTTATGACCAGACATGACCTCCTAAGGCCGCATGCAGACTTCATGGGACCCAGAACACAGTTCTGGTCGCCTCTGAAAAGTCCAGGTCAGGCCAACCCATGGATTCTAGAGCCATGGATAGTGAAATCCATTGGTCCCTAATCCACAGATGGAGCAGGCCCAACCTGTATATTGCGTATAAATATATAAGTAAAGCGCTCTTCAACTCTTTTTATTGCCACTACATAAAATTTTCCACCACTTAACACAATCTGCAAAAGCCTCAACCTGCAACTTATCAGCATTCTCAATGCTAAGTGTTATGAGCTCCAAAATGGCACCTACACAAAAGAGACATGGGCGGGCCCATCCATGGGACGAGATGGGAGAACTATTTCTTGAAGGAGGGAGCACAACAAAGATGTCCCCAAACCTCACCGTTAGTCATCTTTTCACTGTCTCTACTTCCAGTAAGAGAAATTTAGAAGTGGAGAAGCTTGAGAAGAATGCCAAGTGGAGGATGACGCGAGGGTCTAACTGCCTAGGCAGCATGAAGAGCGGTAGATGGCAATGGTGCCTATGCACACTAACAAGTTTTCTACCTTCCATGCCAAGCATAATGTTTTCTTTCCTATACAGTAATTTAAAATTACTGTATTTTTAAATTAAAATTTTAAATTAAAATGCAGTAAAAATTAATAAAAAACTTAAGACAAGGATGGCATAATATCTTTGGATGTCAAAGGCAAGGTGCCACATGCTGCCTTCCCCCCCTCCCCCGCTGCCACTTGTAGGCTTTATAGAGAATGCAGGGGGAAAGGGGCGTTGCTGGAAGTACCTTCATTCACGTCACACCCCATGCAACAAGTGGCTGAAGTCGTCCCGTTCATGGGGGATCATCTCCCCGCCTCAAATCTGTAGTCTGAGGGAACTACTTCAATGTGTCTCATGGAATAGCCAGCCTCGAAGTTTGAAGAACTTGTCAATTTGCCAAAAATAGAAATATTTAAAGGATTTATGTTCAAAAAAACATACCTATTCTTATCAAATGGTGTCCGGGCCAAGCGTGACTGAAGTATAGCAGTTATCTAATTTGAAAAATAAGGCAATGTTTAGATTTTTAAGAGGAGCTTCACTATTGCATGAAATAATTTTTATTAACGTTTTATCAGTAATACGTATTTACCATAGCAGCTTGATCGCCGAGTTTGTCCAGGTGCGAAGCCCGGTAGAGCTGTGAAAAATTAAGAGCAACTTGCTTAATACAGAAATATCTTTGCCTGAAGTTTGGTGGGTAAAGATTTTGGATTTAGCAGTAATGGACAAATGAACAATTTTGCTTAAGGAGAAGTCAGTAAACACATTTATGAACAATTGGAGGCCGCATAAACTTTCTGCATGAGAGAAAAAAATGACACAATGATTTCCCGATTTGAAAAAGACAATTATAATAAATTAATATGAAAAAATTAGAGAAAGGACCAACAAATGGATTTTTTAAAAGGATAAGAGAATGGCTGACAGATTCATATTAAGCACTATGAAGATGGGATTGAATGCTAGGGAGATTTGATGAAATGATGATAAACTGTTCTACGCTTGTGTTAATTTAAAGGTAACTTTGTGTTTAAGAATTTTTAATGTTTTTAATTATTGGTGCCAAGTATATCTCTAAGTTATGTGTGTGTTATGGGTGTGTGTGTCATCTGTTTTATTATTGTCTAAATAAATATATAGAGGCAGGCCCCTGTAATCCACGGGGACTCTGTTCCAGTAGCCCATGTGGATAACAAAAACCGCAGATGTTGGAATACACAGTATTTGGGCAACTTCCATCCTGTGGGAAGGGACGTGGTGGCGCTGCGGGTTAAACCGCTAAACTGAGCTTTCTAACCGGAAGGTTGGGAGTTCAAGACCATGCAATGGAGTGAGCTCCCATTTCTTGTCGCAGCTCCTGCAGGTCAAAAGCATGTAAAAATGCGAGTAGATAAATAGGGACCACTTCAGTGGGAGGGTAATGGCATTCCATGCGCTATGGCGTATAGTCATGCTGGCCACATGACCACGGAAGCTTGTCCTCAGACAAGCGCCAGCTCTACAGGCTTAGAAACGGAGATGAGCACCACCCCTACAGTCGGTCACGACTAGACCATTTGGTCGTGGGGAAACCTTTAGCTTGCATCCTCTGAACCTGACTAGTTAGGCTCCAGTTGGGTCCAAAGGCTCTGCTGGTCCCTGAAAAAGCTGTGCGCGTCTGCTCGTGGCCTGTTTGGGCCTCAGAATGAACTTTACAAGTGAAAAAACATCACTTCTAGTTTTTTGACAAAACCAGAAGTGATGCTTATATGCCTTTAAAATGCATTTTGAGCAACGGGGAAGCCCATGCATGGGGAATAGTGACCCACGCAAATTTCTCCTATGCAAAATTCCTTCTAACTGGTGCAACAGGGGACATTTTTAGTTGAATAGGGCAGGTGACACTCTTGAAGGATGTATATGATGAGAACATTTTTAGTTCATGCCTTTTATGTAAGTGGAAGGGATCCATGTATTTGCTGAACTATTTGTAATGTGAATATGAAGCTGCTCCAGATATTTGCTTAAAATATTGATTATGATGGAAATTTAATTTCATTCATACCTGGTGAAGCGTATGTACAACATCTTCAACCTTGCCAGCAACATCCAGTTGAAATATGTATTCAGCTTTACCCTAACAAAAGAACACACACGTGTAACAAAAGAACACACACACGTAAAATTGAAGGCCAAAATTTATGGGGCAATACCCACATCTACCACATCTTAGTCACCATGAATTTTAAAAACATTTATTCACCCATAATTCTTACACATGCAAACAGAGGTGCACAAGTAGGCTACCGAACAGCATCAGCAAGAACGTAATGCTGTTTCCGTTCATTTCTCTTTAGATTCATTTCTGTTTAGATTCTCTTTTCTCTTTAGATTCTTGTCAGGACTTTGAAATGTCCAAACCATATTTCATTGGGTATGTGTGACATGATGTGCATATACAAGCGGGGCCTTTTTATCCACGAAAGTTCCGTTCCTGGAACCCTCATGGTTAAAAAACAAAACAAAAAACACCACGGGTAATTAACCCATATTAAGCCCCCAGCCTTCCCCAGGCCACATAATGCCTTATAAGGCCTTAAAAACCCAACTTCCTCGTTTGCCGGAAAACCAGAAGTTGCGTTCTTTGGCCAAAACTGAAACCATTCTGAGACCAATGGAGGCCATGTGTGGGCACGCACAGCTTCGGCAGGCTGCAGAAAAGCACAGTTCCTGCCACGCTTGGAGGCTTCAGGTTTAGCTGAAATCCAGATAAATTAGGCTCAACCTCTACAGAAATTGTGTTCGACCCCTTTTTCAAGCAATCTTGGTTTGTTGGTGTGGGGCTTGATATGGCATTCATATGTTAGAGCATTTTTGAACATCAGAGACAAATATGAACATACACAACAACTGCCTTTTACAAAGCGAGACCGTTGGTAATTTTGACAGGGAAAATCCAGTATTTGAGAAGGTCTTTCACATTTCTACCTGTAGATCCAGGGACTGAAATGAAACTTCCTGCTTGCAAAACCAGTGCTCTACTGTTGAGTAATGGCTCAAGCAACATGCATATCAGCAGGAACACAAATGAATTACACATTCATGCCTCACTTCTCTGTAAGCAAACTATCCCTCCTTAAAGCATGGTGTTTTAAAATTATGTGTTCGATTGACATCCCAGCTTCTTTGGATTGTTTTCCAGGTCTGGCATTTAGCAAACCAAATAAATACTGTCCTTTATAAATTGCTTTATTGCAGTGGTTTTCAAAGTCCTACCTGGACACTGGGCACCCTGTAAGTGTTTGCATGGAGAGAGGGCAGCAGCATGATCTCCATGAATGTGCTGCTGCCCGGCAGGGAAGGATTTTTTAAACTCACTATGGCTCTCTAGAGGGTCTGGGGAGCCTGCAACCCCCCTCTGCAGCCCTCCCAGCAGCTTCAAAGAAATGTTTAAAGCAAAACAACCAACCCTTCCTGTTTTTGTTGCAAAACTGGGTGTGGTTTATTTTTGCTTTTTACAGGAGTTTGGAGCCTCTGGGAGGGCTGCAGAGGGGGTCCCAGGCTCCCAAGATCCTCCAGAGAGCCATTGCAACCCCCAGGTGAGTTTCAAAACCTCTTCCCTACCCAGTGGCAGCAGCATGATATGGAGATTGTCCTGCTGCTGATTTCCGGGTCATTCTCCTTAAAGGGGAATTGCCCTTTTCCAGTTTCCTTGTTGGGTCATGACCCACCAGCTTGGGAACCACTGCTCTATGGAGTTTTCTATTTTTTTTGAATAAGCACTTTCCAGTTTCATTTCATACCCAATGCTACTTATTAGCACGCACACTCTCTCTTTCTCACTCACTACAGCTCTACTTTCTTTTAATATAGTTCCCAAAAAATGTAATTATGTCCTTTCAGAAGCAAAAAAGAAGTTATATGAAATTATTGGAAGGAAAACAAAATAGTACTTACCCTTTCAGTTTTAAACGGTGCAATGATGTTTTGTTCTTTAGTGAGAAAAGCCTAAGAAAGAAGAAAAAAAATATTTAGAATGGATAATTTCAGCAAGCTGCTTTTTGCGGGGCAGGAAGAGGGTGGGCCGGCCCAGGGAGGGAGGTGGCACTTACGCCGGATCCTAACCCCCAACCCCCAGCCCATTCGGCCCTACATAAGCCAACTATTTGTTGGCGCAGCTCCACGTAGCCCTATTGGGGTTACTGGGATGTTACTCGCAATAAGGGGAATTCACCAGAAGCTCAAACCCTGCATTAGATATGGGGCGGGCAGGCTGGCCTCCCTATTCAAGCATTAACCCTGTCCAAAACACATTTTGTTCACTGTTGTCAAATACAATGTGCATTCATATTCTTCACTACCGGGGGGGGGGGGGCGGAACGCTAAGTTCTTCCAGGCGCCTGAACGCCTGTGTAAAGCGACCCCTCCTCTTCGCTTTTAGAGCCATTCACAGCTGTGAAAGCAAAGCAGAGGAGATTTCACCACGTTGCTCTCCCTGCCCCGAATGGCTCTGAAGGCAAGAAGGAAGGGCCACTTTACACAGGCATTAAGCAGTCTGAAAAACTTGGCGTTTTGCCCCCTTCTAGGAATGCTACTCCTATAGCTGCAATCTTAATCCAGAGTAAATAGGTTGAGGCCAGTGAATGTAATACTCTGAATGTTTGAATTGTTTTTCATGTTTTAATCTTGTAAAATGATTTACACACACACACACACACACACACACACACACACACACACACAC
>JAJKFI010000021.1:14641955-14659811 GCA_029204185.1 Lerista edwardsae | reverse complement strand
CACACACACACACACACACACACACACACACACACACACACACACACTGTCATACATTTCATCAGCAGTGCTCTGACTGCCCAATCCATTCATTCTCAAGCAGAAGAAAGTTCCACTATGTTCACCAGAGATTACTCCCAGATTACTGCAGTAAATTGGACTGCAGCTTTAATGCAACTATCGTTTTAGTGCTCAAAATGCATGCAAAGCTTGAAGGCGAAGCTCTCACACTGCCAAACAGAGTGCAGCGCATAGGAAAGCTCAGCTTTCTGAACTGGAAAACAAAGCAGCATGAGCACCATGGGCCACTGCAGACCTTATGGCAAGCTACCAGTGAGAAAAACTCATTCCACTTGATCACAGTACAATATCCAGAAACTGAAACAAAAAACGGAACAAAGATTGAGTCATAAATCTCATTACACAATATTTACACTTTTTCTTTGAAATTGAGCCCCGCAGCTCCTAAGGCCAGGCCTGCATCTGAGAAACAGCTGTTTACATCCAACTCCTCCCTCTATTGCTGAACAGTAACACAACCCAAATATGCGAAGCCCGGGGAGGGGGGAATAAAAAGAATATAGCTGAGTGACTGACAAACCAATTGCCATATGATATGAAAGGGAAAAAAATAAATAAAACCGCATAAAAATTAAGGTTCGTTAGGCAAGAACAACACTTTAAGACTTTGGATGCTTAAAACTTAGGAAGCATCCCCAACGCAAATGAATTTTGTCATTTGATGCCAGGTTTCTTGACGGCTCTTCAGTTTAAAAATGGAAGGCAAGCAAAGAAACAAGCCAAAGAGGACCTCGTTTTCAGAGCAGATTTTGCAGACAACCCAGCCAAAAGCAAAGCACCAGAGAGCACGGATGTGCACGACGCAGGCTACGACAGTGTGCTACTCTTTTTTGGATTTCCTAAAATGTACAGTAATTACCTACCATTGGTCAAGTTCTTGATATGAAATCAAGAGCTAATCAAATGAAACAGAAATGAGACATAAGACATCCCATCAAAGCACTAGGACAGGGGTAGGCAACCTTAAACACGAAAAGAGCCATTTGGACCAGTTTTCCAGAGAAAAGAAAACCTTGGGAGCCACAAAACCGTTTTGACATCTAAAAAAAACTATATATGCAGTGTTATCTTCATTTTAGATGTCAAAAGGGTTTTTTTTTTAACCTTTATGCTATGTATAAAAAACTGTAGTGTGTTGCATTTTTGAAATGAATGAACTGCTACAGAGGAGTCCCATTGGCCCAGCTGGGGCTGATCCTTGGGCAAGGGGAACAATGTAGCGCACCAGTGCATTCCTAACCTGCACTTGAATGCACCGAAAGGCTGCTGGCCTGCCTGCTCCTGTGCAAATTAGGATTGAGCTGTAAAATAATAATATTTTACAGCTTGAATGCCACACTGGATTCCTTGGAGGAAGGACAAGTGATACATGTGAGCAACATCAACACTGGCTAAAGAAAAAACCCCTCATACCTTGCCTTGGCTGCCGGCCCCTCCATCGTCCTGTGGGTGGAGGTGGAGGAGCTGCTGCTGCTGCTCGTGGTCCATCTGAAGCTGCGGCTGCTGCTGGGGCGGTGGCGGCAATGGGAAGCGGTACTGCACGTACTGCTGAGCCTGCGGCGGTGGCTGCTGAGGGGGCGGCAGCGGCTGCTGCTGAGGTGGTGGCTGGGGCTGCTGCGGGGGTGGAGGAGGCGGCGGCAGTGGTGGCGGCGGAGGGGTTGGGGGTGGCGGCGGCGGCAGGGCCGCGAATGGGAAGGCGGCTGCTGCCATGAGGCTGGGGATGGCGGGCTGTGACTGCGCCTGCGGGGGCGGCGGGCCCTGCATCACCAGCCCTGGCGATTTGTCCTGCCAGGGAGCAATCAGGCTTGACTTCCTGGAGGATTGCCCGATTGGATCTCCTTGCAGTCCAGGGGACTCTCAAGAGTCTTCTCCAACACCATTATTCAAAAGCATCTATTCTTCGGCACTCTGCCTTTCTTATGGTACAGCTTACATACATACATACATAAACCTTTATTGGCATTAAAATAGATGACAATAACCAGCACAATAGCATTACTACCGAGAGGAAGGAGAGAAAGGATAGGTCATAGTGAGGGGGGTAATAGAGAGATGATAAGGGAAAAGAGGAAAGGATGTTGGATCAGGGAGGGGTTTTTAGTTTGGAAACCGCAGATAGGAATTCCGCTACCGAGTTTGTAAGAGCCACAGAACTGTTGCTCAAGAAGGTAGACAAAAGGTCAGTAGAACTGCCAAGGAGGGAGGACAACAAAGGTTCGAGATGTATATCCCAGAGATTGATGGACAGGGCAGCGGAATAATATATGAGCCACTGTGTCCGGTTCCAGATGGCAAAAATGGCATAATCTGTTATCACGCGGGATATTTGAGAATCTGCCAGCGTGTACAGCTGAGGGGAAGATGTTGAATCTCGTGAGCATAAATGCTCTCCTCTTACTGGGGTTGGTCAGTTCACTGAAATAGTTGAAGGGGCATCTGGCGCTAGGGGACACCGCGGGGGCTGGCCACCCTACTCCCTGGGCAACCTCCTCGAGGCCCCCCCCGCAGGGGTCCTGGCAGCGGCAGCTGGCCCAGCACCAGAGAACAGGCCGCTTCACCTGCCTCCCCGGGGGCGAGGTCGGGGGAGATGGGCACTCCCCTACTGGGACACCTCGCCCGGGGTAGTAGAGGCCCCAGCATCGCCCGGCCCAGCACCCCAGGGGGCCGAAGGAGCGTGCGTACTGGCAGCCGCCCCCATTGCTGCACCGCCACACCCTGCTGAAGGGGGGCCCAGGCAGCCCCAGCACTGACGCCCACCCCAAGAGGTCCACCGGAGAAGGTGCCATTCTCACTGAACTCCCCACTCCAGGGATGTGGGGCAGACGAACTGGACTTGCAAGAAGGAAAAGGCCCGTGACGTAATGTGGCCTTTCCCGGACTCCTGGGGGGCACCCCCGGATGAATGTAAAGCGGTACACCTCATTAAAGCGCCTTCAGAACTTGACCGTGCCTCCCGAATGTCTGTCCATAGCAGCCATGAAAAGCGCCAGCAAGTACACGCCCTCCGCAGGGCTGCCATGCTGCGGGGTCCCGGGTACGTGCCCAAGGAGACGGAGACGACAGAGTGGTATCATCTGCATATCTGAGGTTGTTAAACACACTGTATACCAGTATTTTTCAAACTGTAGGTTGAGACCCATTTGGTGGGTCACAAAACTGATGTCAGGTAGGATGCAGAAAGCTGGGAGCAGCCATCTTGGAAGCCGCAGACCTTACTCTTGCTATATTCCTTTTTGTGAGTGTTAACAGTTCGAATTGTCAAGTGAGGGTTTTTTAAAGTTTTGATTTTAGTTCAGTGCTTTTACATAATATTTTGTCCTAATCTTGCTTTCTGTCAGGAATGTTTCATGGTTGTGCAATTGTAGCAGTCCAAGAACTCTAGTTTGCATTCTAGGAGTGTCATTTTATTATGTCACAATGACGGCATTTCCTGCTTGAGGATGTCATTCTGGCTATGACATTATTTCCAGGTTAATGACATCACTTCTGGTGGGTCCTAACACAACTGCCATTCTAAAATGTGGGTCCCACTTTAATATGTTTTGAGAACCACTGCTATATACAAATACCAGAAGTCATAAATTTTTAGCTTGGTCTTGAAAAGCTTTACAGACTGTTTTTCACCAAACCACAATTTGGTTCCAAGGCACAAGAGATGATAGGCAACAGATTTGAGCTAAAGTTTCATCCTTTCATTTTAAAGATTCAAACACGCCAATAATTTCTTCATTTTTTATAAAACAAGATACTCCTTCAAGGTTTTGTTTTATACAGTTTTTGTAGTCCTAGCAATGATACTTGATTTTTTTTATTAATTCCTGGAAATGGCACTTGACTTTTCCCCCTTAGGGACTGTAAAATTAAGTTCTAAGATTACTCTTAAACGGATGCTATTAGTATAGAAGCTGATGTAGCCAAAAATAACCTTTTTGTTAAAGCGCACAGAAATACACCCACAAACAGTTCAAATTTCAGCCCATCTATTTTTCCGTATTCAGTTCCTCAGCCACTTGCATTGTGTCATTAGCATGTGATTTTCCTTCTAAAGGGCAAGCATGAAGTGATTGCTACACAACCAGCAATGCAAAAGTATTCTTGTATCGGAAACAGCATCTGTAAAATGTTTACATGTGACCAGCGCATAAACCTCCCCAAGGCGATTAACACCAAGATTACTCAAATCAAAATGAATCACAACATCATGTATTTCAGCTGGGCATACAAGACTCCAACTACTTTCTATGGAGCATCTTTTCACATCACAGTGAATCAAATCCCAGCACTTGATCTCGAAACAAACAGTGCTGGAGTTCAAGGCAGCAAGGAAACTAATAGTAAATTGTATGCACGGCTACTCAAAAGTAAGCCCCACTTAGCCTACAATCCTATTCATACTGGAAATAAATCCCATTAAACTCAATGGGAGTTACTTCTGAGTAGAGCTGCAGAGGATTGGGCTGTGGTTCTACTGGGACTTACTCCCAAGTACATATGTACAGGATTGTGTCTAAACCAGCTACCCTGAAGGGGCAGCTGCAAGTTCTAGGTCCCTTCAATGAATTTTCACCTTTTTAAAAATAAAATATCCACTTCTTATTTATAAAATGTAAATCTAAAAAAAACACATAAATGCTATATTCTCCCCCAATTGCTCAATTATGTTCCCTTCCAACAACTGTAATTCCCCCGGACCAGCACATTTAAAGAGCTATCCCAACAATTCATCTATCAGCCTTGTTCCTACGAGGAAGATTCTATGGTTCTAACATCCAAAAGAAGCCACAGGTTCTTGCAAAAGGTGAAGTTGCCCTATTGAAACCTTGTATCGTGTCTAGGGTTCTGGCACCAAGGAGCAGATAGCAAAAGAGGAATGAAGTAGAAGGAATGGGGACACTATTAAAAAAAATGGGTGTCTTGCACATAGCTTCATTAAGTAAATAAAAACCCAGTCAAAATGGTTTAAGAAAGTGATGAGTGAATCATTTAAGATGGCTGCCTTCTACCACCCCCTTCCCAGAAAGCACTGCTTCTTCTCGAATGGGGTAATTGTTCAATTTTTGCTGCTAGCCAAGTTACAGAGGTACTTTATGGGAGTTGCCAAGGATTACAGACATGACATGGAGCAAAACAGAACTTCTACAACACTAGCAGTCTAAGGTAAGAGGAAAAACATATAAGAAAAGCTAAAATACCTTTTTTTTTTAAAGGTACCAAAGCCAAGACATAAGTGGGTTTGAGGAGAGTGAGAGATAAAATGTTCAGTAAGAAATGACTGATTTGTGCAGTGATAGAAATATTAATGTAACCAAGATACAAGTGGAGGGAACATCTATGGAAGAGAATTAAAAGATAGTTTTTTAAAAACTTTTTAAGAACCTACAGCTAGGAAAAATGTAAAGTGTTATAAGCCTGTTTATTTGAAGAAAACAGGCAAAAAGAATGCTGAGGAAACATCATTTCACCACCTTTGCTTAATTGTGAAAGGAATGATTACAGCTCAAGTCTACGGATACTTGGTAACTCTTACAACCAAAGCATCAGTCCCGTTGAGGTAAATGGAACTTATTTGCTAGGGTGTATGCTGAAGGGCTATACTGCAGGTCTGGAAACAGACCAAAGTTCCTTTCTGGTTAAGGAGAAAGATACTCTGCACATTCTCAGAGGCAAAAATTATGCACTGGGACTGCAGTCTTTTGCACAACTGAAAGGCCCATTAAACTCTGTGGGACATGCATGAAAAATACTGTGCTGCAGAAATGGTCCAATCGATGATCAAACCATGAGCTGTCAGACAGTACTCCAAATTTCAGAATGAAAGTGTCCTTTATTTGTTGTATTAGTACATATGAAACTTTGATATTTTTTTTGAACCAACAAAATGACTTGTTTGTTTCAAGCCTGCCCTGTGTATCTCTTTAAACTCTTTGCCTGTAAAAAGGAGGGGCAACTGATTCATGGTTATTGCTCAAGAGCTGGCTAGTCCAGATTCACTGATTGACATGAGCAAGTTCTCTTGGGCTTGATGTACCTCAGCTGTAACATGGAAAGATGGCAATGACCAAGGTGTGGGTGTGCTCTAAACGTGAATCTGGTGGCTTGTGCTTAGGAATCCTTTGCCATGAAGCCTTGAGGTAGCCCCTTATGCACCTATAAAGAGGACCAATGCTTCTGACACTCTTAATTCCAAAACATGTTACAAATGCATAACTTGACTTGGTGTGATACTTGCTCATGTTCCTGAATGAGACATTCTGCCTGAGCTTTGAGCTTCTGCCTGTGGCTGTCTGACTCAATTTCTGTTCTCCAGGAAGCAACGTTTTGGACCCATCATTTAGATTTCTAGACTCTGCTTCATTAGTAGCAGATCTTATTCTGCAATAGTGGGGGGGGCATACTTGCTGGATTTGGTGAACAACTGCAAAAGAATTGGAGCAAATGATAAATATTATTATTTTAAAAATTACTGTAATGCATTCATTTACCATATTTTGGTTCTAGACTAGCGCACTCACTGGGATCCATATTGTCAATAAACATGCCCTTGGCCTGGGCATTATCACCCCAAACACTGACTATGGGATTGTGCACTTTAATACTAAATGTGTAGAAACAATATGCAATTACCTTTTCTTAAGGGACAGAAATACACCTGAGCATGTGCAGAATGTACTTATTACTTCACAAATACCAGGTGGGAGCCCTGGCATAGGTTTGGAGGTGAACCAATGCCACAAAGCTGGGACCAGGTAACATAAGAACGAGTGGAACATGAACATCAATTGTATCTGGAGATAAATTCTTATTCTTACTGAAAATGCCATGCTACTTTGGAATATAATAGAGAGGAGGACCATTCCAGAATCAAGCAGAAAAGCCAAGAAAGAAACGGTACAGGACGGCGGCCGGTGGGGAAGAGAGAATAACCCAACTTGCGCTACGGCCCGGAAACTAGCCCCGCGGACGCCAGAGTGCCTTGCCCCCGAGTAGGTGGGTGGGCTCAGGGTCACAGCCTTCAGAGCTCATAAGAGAGGAGGCAATATGGTGACTCCACCGCAGTGCCCCAAGAAAACAACTCCCGCTTGACTTCCGTGTTGCGGGATCAACCTGGCAAGGGTGCGAAACGGGAGAGCCGCGGGTCACCTCGCCGTCCAACTCACAGAGGCTTGTCGCTTCCACGCTCGTACCCGCCTCCCCAGCCCTTTTATCTTCCTCTCCAGTCTGCCCGGCGAACGAGAAGCGAGGCCCAGACAGGGTGGAAGGAAGACTCCCGGGTCTCTCCGGTCCCCCGCATCCGACTCGGCCCGCAGATAGCGGCGTGTTTGGATGCCTTTCCATGGGTCGGAGCGCATTTCAGCAGCAGATGCTCTGCCTGCTCTCCTTCCGAGGAACCGGAGCGCGCGCTAAACGTATCCGATCCTGCGACTGGGGCGCGAAGCCGCCGCCGCCTCCTCCTCGCCAAGCCGGGCGCCTCACCCACCTCTCTTTCGAGTAGAGCTCCTGCTCCTGCCGCCTCTTTCGAATGAAGGCCATGGAGCCCACCCGGCGGCGCTTCCGCAGCGCTTCTGTTTTGCAGCAAGCAGGAACTCGCCGGCAGGGACTTCGCTCGCCGCCAGGGGCCACCACCTCTCCTTAGGCCGGCCATTTATACTGCAGAGGCCTCCGCGCCGTGCGCCGGCTGGAATCGAGCCAGCCGTTGTCTGCCTGCATGCCTTCAGCCACGGCCGCCGGCCTCCTCCTGGGCCCCAGCCGGGAGTTCTGCTTTGTAAGCCCGGGTGCGCCGGCGCTGTGCGCCGGCTTCTCGGCAACCTGCCCCGCTGGGTCCGCCCTCTTCCCGTTCCCGAGCGGGTCCCAACTACGGCACGACTGTGCCTGAGCAAGCGGAGCGCAGGCCTAGTCCTGCAAGGAGCCGCTGCCTCCTCGCTCTGGCAGGGCTTGGCGTTGGTGCCGCTCGTTCAGCGGCCCCAGCGAGCGAGCCACAGGGCCGGGGCTGCGCCTGCAAGTCCTGTTCTCTTGAACCGGGCACGGCATGGCAAGCGGGGACTGGGCGTTCTGCAAGAACCAGATGCCCCCTCCGCACAGTTGGTCGAGCAGTGCCGTCGGGGTTGAGCATTGGAACGCAGCCGGCCCAGTTCTCGCTGGGGAGAGGCGATGATGGGTGCTCCGACCAGGGCTAGTCCTGTCCTCCCGCAGCTCCGCTCCGTTCCCATGACCCTTGAACTGTGCAGGTGATGTGGCACATCCAAGACCTACCCAGTCGGCAAGGGCACGGTTCCGATTGAGAGGAGGCTTGGAAGAGAGCCCATTAACTGTGGTATATTTAGTGATATAGGGCCCAATCCTGTCCAACTTTCAAGTGCTGATTCAGCTGCAATGCAGCACCAAGGCAAGGGGACAAACATCCCCTTACCTTACCCCTTACCATGGCTATAGCCCTTGATGGGTGATGCTACCTCCTTATGTTAGAAGTGCGCTACCTCAGGATGCCACGTGCAAGGGAGTGGCAGCAGGATGCAGGCATCTTGTTTTCTCGTGTGCGCCCTGAGGCACCTGGTGGGCCACCATGAAATACAGGAAGCTGGACTAGAGCTTCCGCAGGATTCTTCTTATGATCTTACCTTCAGGAAGCCGCCGTAACTGCCTCTCCACAGCAGAATGCAGCACATGCCCCATTGGCATAGCTGCATAGCACTGGAAAGTTGGATAGGATTGGGCCCATAGTCAGGATGCTGTAGTGGTTTGGGAGTTGGACTTGGAAGATCCAGGTTCAAGCCCCTAAGAACATAAGAAGAGCCCTGCTGGATCAGGCCAAAGGCCCATCTAGTCCAGCTTCCTGTATCTCACAGCGGCCCACCAGGTGCCCCAGGGAGGCATGAGAAAACAAGATGCTTGGATCCTGTTGCCACTCCCTTACACCCAGTACTCTGAAGTAGCCTACTACTACTGTAAGGAGGTTGCACAATCCATCATGGCCTATAGCCCACGATGGACCTTTCCTCCAGAAATCCATCTAAACCCTTCTTAAAGGCATCTAGACCAGATGCCATCACCACCTCCTGTGGCAAAGAGTTCCACAGACTAACCACCCGCTGGGTAAAAAAGTACTTCCTTTTATCTGTTTTAACTCTCCCAACCCTCAGTTTTAACTCTCTCAACCCCTACTCAGCCATGAAGCTTCCTGGGTGACCTTGGGTCAGTCACTATCTCTCAGTCTCACCTACTTCACAGGGTTGATGTGGGAACAGCAAGAAGGGAGGAACCAGGTACACTACCCTGAGCTCCTTAAAGGGAGGGTGATATAAAAATGTGATAAATAAATATTGATACTTGTGTGAGGTGGTTCAGTCCTACTGAGTGGAGATCTTATTGTGTTGTTTTGGATATGAGGATGTGACCAGGTTGCTGTGAATTGTTCTCAGTAAACCAGAACTGTAGCCCACCTGTCCCTGCTAGGTGCTGACCTGAGGGCCTGATAGCCCAATCCTAACCAACTTTACAGCATTGATGCAGCTCTGAGGAGGCTTCCCTGACTGCCCCTCTGCAGTGCGGTGCATGGCTGTATCAGTATTGGAAGGTTTGTTCAGATTGGGCTGTGAATTAGTATCCTACCCCTTGGAGCCACAGACAAAGAGAAAACAGTTTCTCTAGATGCAGATGATGACCTGCTCTATGTGGTCTTCCTTCTTGGAATGGACAATGATGAACAATTGCTTTAGCTCGCAGGTATTTTTCTGCAATGCACATAGCCCTTGTGGATCATAGTAGATCACACTATTGATCATAGTGCCATTTTGCAGTGGCTTGTCAATTATCTTAAAAGACCCAACTAGAGTCAAACTAGATGTGATGTGAGATATCTGTGATAAGACTCTTTTAACTTAAAAAAAGCCTGTTTTAAAATACAGGCATGAAGCTACTATTATTATAGACAGGTACTGTACTCTGATTGTATCTCTCTGGAAGTGGTGCTGCAGAACGGTTCCTCAGCACCTGTGTCTCAATCCAATTTCTTCTATTGCTTTTAAGTCTCTTGGGCCACATCTAGCCTGGCAGCAGTGTGCTGATGGCAAAAGTAACTCTAACTAGGATTTGTAGCTCAGTCTCTTAGCTCTCACACCTGTGAGAGCACTATGCTAAAATTATCCAGCACAGAATCGCCATGTTTCTTTAGGCAAGCCACACCCTCTCAGCTTCCCAGCTGCCAACAGAGTAATAAAATTAAACAACCTCACAGGGTAATTCAAAGGACTACAAATAATGAACGTGAAGTGTCCTGAATCCTCTAAAACAGTGCTACCCAAACTGATGGGTCAGGATCATGATCCACCAGCCTGGGAAGCACTAGCCTATGCCCCTTTAAGGGGACGAAAGGGGGAAGGCTGCTATGAGATCCTCAGGATCGTGCTGCTGCTGGGACAGAAGGTGTTTCTTTTACTTACCTGCAGGTAGTGCCAGCCTCCAGGGAATGCAGGTAGCCCCATGGAAGCTTCCCAGGGCTCTCCAAAACGCCAATTAACGAAAAAATGCAATAGGAATCCCCTTCTAGTTTCACAATCAAAAGATGAGATGGTAGACTTGGGCTGCAATCCTATCGACACTGTAATTCAGTTGACTATAATGGGACTTGTTTCTGAGTAGACATGCAAGGCTTGGATCTGTACCTTAAGCAGACCAGCTGGGCTGGCTCATGTGAGAACTGGGCTGTCAAACTCTAAAAGGCAACATCAGTCAACTATTAATCATCCGAAAGCAGCTGCAGACCAACCATTGTGTGTTGGGGACAAAAGTCCCAAGCTCAGCACTCCTGGGACAGGAGAAGAACAGTGGTAATTTACCCCTGCTAACTGGGCAAGAGGCACTTTTTCCAATGGTGTTCCTCTTATATTTAGCAGGGGGAGAGTAATTGTCCCTCTTCACCCCTGCGCAGTCTTTCTAGTGGCTGTTGCTGGTGGGCTGCCCTTTTTTTTTTTTTTTTTTTAAAGATTGTGAGCCCTTTTGGGACAGGGAGCCATTTAACTTTATTATTACCATTTGCCTGTAAACCGCTTTGTGAACTTCATGTTGAAAAGCGGTATATAAGTACCTGTTGATTGATTGATTGATTGGAGAGGTGAGCGGTTTTTGACCCTCCCACCTGCCCTTGCCAACATACTGCTCCAAAATGGAGCCTGGCGTGGTATGGGGGCAGAGCAGCACACAGGGGTGGGGAAACAGCGGAGGAGGCGGACCTCCTCCTCTGTCCCTGGGCGGCCCCTTGGCTGGGTCCACAACAGCCAGAAAGATGTCAAGTGCGGATCTTTTAAGAGAGGAAGTATGTGCGTGCTTTTATCCATCCTTTTATCAGTCTCGGTTTCAGCCAGGCAATTGGCATTCAGAATGAGAAGTAGCATCTGCCCTTTGGTTCCTCTTTGCTTCTTTTGATGTCACCAGTTTTTCCAAGTGCATAACTGATATATTCCAGTCGGCTTTGGTACTCTGATACTACTCTAGGGCAAGTGGGTCATTCATTGCAACAGGGTGAATATTTAAACTTCTGAGCCAACTGCTTGAACTTGCTTGCTTTACAAAAAAAACGTTGAGTTGTAAGAAGGAAACCCAATTGTTAGCATGTTCAAACAACATTCAAGCTGTTCTAAGTCGATAAGACTCACATTGGTTAGTACCAATTTTCAGATTTGTCATGCACTTTCATTTCATTCTTTAAAAAAAATAGTTCCTCTGCTATCTTCTAAAATTAGACACAAGGTTTACTTTGAATAAACATTTAATCAGCTGGATTTAGAGCTCCTCCCTGTGGTCAGATGTGGTGGTTATACACAAAACATATTTAGAATTTAAACATGCAGCAGGTACTTCATCTTAAAGTTGGTTAATTAGAGAGTCAGTTCAATAAAATTACTTTATTAGGGATTGACTGTCACAGAAATGAGTTCTCTTAAGCTATTTAAATTGGTTAGCTCAGTGGCTAATTGAAGACAAATGTCTTCTTGCAAGCAGAGATTACTGTTTTACTTTGCAATCATGAACCATTACTGAGAAGGAGCAGTTCGCTGTTGGCTCCAGTCCAACTTCCAACATAACCTTTGGTGATTATAAGATCATATTTTAAATGATCCTGTAAATACACAGAAAACTCTAGTCAGAATTAGTTAAACATGTAATATTTCCAAGAGCGGGACTATAGATTCCTGCCAGGTCCTGTTGGAGGTTTAATCCCTTGAAAAATTATGCGTACGACCAATTGCGGTGTATGTCCATCTTCATGGAGTCACTTTCCGAAAGGTATCCCTAAAAACCAAATATTTAACTGGAATAGTATAATTTTGATTTTGGAGAGCTTGGTAAGGTTTTCCTTGCTGCAGTTGGACTTACTAGACTAGACCAGTGGAGGCTGTACATTTTTCTAGGTATATCTGCTGTCTCAACTGATACTTGCTACTGCTTTCAGTGTATGATGCAAGAAAACTTGGAAGGGAATTCTGTTGTCAGGTAGCAGTTTCATTTCTGAGCTAGTCAAGATTGAAGAGTATGCTCACTTGTGACAAGTGTTTATAATTTGTGTTATGCATGCCCTATTATAATCATTGTACTGTTTGAGTGAGGGTGCAATCCTCACTAACCAACTTCCCAGCACCAGGGTATGTGCAGTATAGCTTTGAGGTAAGGGAACGAACATTCCCTTACCTTGAGGAGGGCTCCGTAACTACAACTCCTCTGCAGGAAGCAGCATGTGCCTAATTGGCACAGCTATAAGAACATAAGAAAAGCCTTGCTGGATCAGGGCAAAGGCCCATCTAGCCCAGCTTCCTATATCTCACAGTGGCCCACCAGGTGCCTCAGGGAGCACACAAGACAACCAGATGCTTGCAGATGCGTGTGTTACCACTCCTTTGCACCTGGCATTCTGAAGTTGCCTATTACTAATGTAAGGAGGTTGCACAACCCATCATGGCCTATAGCCCACGATGGACTTTCCTCCAGAAATCTGTCCAATCCCCTTTTAAAGGTGCCTAGGCCAGATGCCATGACAATGCTGGAAAGTTGGTTAAAATTGCGCTGTGAGTTGCAGTTAGCCCCACAGGAGAGAAATATGGCAACTGCAGACAAGTGGCCATACAACTAGGAAGGTCCAAAGCTTTGTAAAAGAAACGGCTCTTTAATGCCTGACCTGAAATGCAGTGTTTAAGCAGACTATCAGATTGGAGTTGGGGTCCTTGACAGATGGCTCTCTCCAAGCAAGAGGGTGACTGATGTAGTCATGTTACATCAGTTGGGGGTGAATAGGAATGCCATTGCCAGCCTGTCCCGGATGGGACTTTGCAGGAACTAGTGCATTGTATCCTATCCCCTTCCCTGGCCAGATCTGCAGACATGAGGCTGCTCAGACTTGTGCTAGTCCAAGTAGCAGACCCATTGTACAAGCTGGGTCTATCCCTGGGGCAAGGGATGTCCTCTTACCTCAAGACCTCCAGCCTGCTTGCTTCCAGCACAGGATGTGGTGTGGCCATGCTAGCCCTGCCACATAGGCTCTGGTTAGGATTGGGCTGCCCACTCCTAACTGTTCGCTTTTCATATGGCAATGTTTGCACATGGCTGTCATGCTGGATTCTCAGAGCAGGTTTCTCATTAGTCGTGTGTTTAAGATGCCAACATTGAGAGGATCTTAACTTTAAATGCTACAGTGTATGTATTGTAGATTAAAGCTTGTTCAGGTTTTGGGGTGTTAATAAAAGAGAGGAAAAGGCATATATGTACTTTAAATACAAGAGCCAACTTAAACCCTCCTTGAAAAGTGTGGGCCCTTGTGTTTTGTTAGGGTTTTTTTTTTTCCTAGTTAGTGTGCCAAAGACACCTGAAATGGTATGGAATAGCAGTGGTAGTAGGCTGCCTTAGCTCTTTGCTCCCACCATATGTCCCTCCCCAACTGCAGCCCTTCCTACATGCTGTTGTTATTGAAAAATAGTATTTCACTGATCTCAGTAGACTCGTGTGCAGAGGGGGCCTGGTTGAGCTGGAAACTGTGGCAAGGTCAGAGGCTGCCTTCCCCTCCCACTGCAGTTGCACGCCTCCGGGTCCCTCTGATGCACTTAGGAAAAAAAAAATAACAAAAAAGAAAGGCCATATTATGTGTTTTTGGTAATGTGCGATGTAGGGTGCAATCCTAACCTGGAGTTAGGCCAGCACAAATCCCACCACACTCTGAGTCGGGGAAGCCAGCACATGGATGTGCACTGCTCTCCCTGACTCCGAGAGTGGTCCAAATGTGCTTTAGGGTGCATTTGTGACACTCCTGGGCTATCACAGGAGACTTGGGCCAGCCTAACTCCATTTTAGGATTGCACCTTAATCTTTTTTTTTAGCTGTGGAAAATATGGGTCTGTAACATGCATCTATTAAAATTGCAGAACGTGAAGCGATTGTCCAAAAAGCTTCAGAGGTTTTTGAAAATCAAGATGCTTCTCTAGTTTACTATGTTAAGCCTATCCAATTAATAAAATAGTCAGAGATGGGCATTGGCCAATAGCCTACAACCATCAGAGTCTATCCAGCCGGACTGTGAACCACTATCCAAGAATCTTGCATCACCAATGCACCTACCAATCACATCTACAAACAGGAGCGTGCCCCAAAGAGCTCTGCCTCATCAGGGGCCCTATAAGGAATTCTGTCATTGGCTGATGGGAAGAATGGAAGAGTGAGCATTGGCTGTTACTAAGCAATGCATCATTGGGGGGGAAGCAATGCAGGACTTTGCAAAGCCCTCTAGCTACCAGGCATCAGTGCAGAAAATTGTAATGCCATAACATTAATGAAAAGAGCCGAGAAGTGTCACATTTACTGGAATTATTTCAGAGCTTTCCCCTTAAGTCTGCTAGATATCTTTCAAATTAACTTTTGGTTGTTTGTGGATTAGAGTTGTTAAAACAAAGAGATCCATTTTCATTCTGTCTTAAAAGAGAAGCAGTTGGTGCTTCTTCTCATTTTTGGTCACTTGATGGCACTAAGCTAACACAGTATACATGTTAATGCAGTACAATGACAGTGTTCGGGCATAATATGAATGAGTCGTGTTTAGGTTTGTGTTTCCTGTGCTTTGAGCAAGAATTCCGCAATAAAAGGGAAGATCTTTAACATCTCATCAAGCCACAGCTGGCAAGTCATATTCTGAAACAAAGAACTACTCAGAGTGCATCAGCCTTGTAATAATTCCTGCAGGCTCAGACGGCTGTAAGGCCCAGTGAGAGGTGCAGTAGTGGAAGGGGTAGAACAGGAAAGACCTGGATCTCTTGTGCAGCCCTGAAAGTTCACTGGCTGGCCTCAGACCAGTCAGTTTAATCTCCCTCAAATCTCCTGAGAGGACCAGGGCAGCTACCGGAGTGCCTTCAAGAAAGGTGAGATAAGACATACTAAACATTTATATGGGAGAAATGTGCTTACTTTACATTTAAATCAAGAGTTCCCTAAGAGCCTATTTTCTCATGCTGTCTCACAACCCAATCCTATGGTGCCTGAATCCCGTAGGTGCAGTGGTAGCAAAACAGCTATCGCTGTATCCTATGGATGCTGCGGCAGCCATAGGAGGCACGTCAGGGGGGAAGGGGACATAGGGGAAGGGCACAGGGCCACCAATGGGCCTCCTCAAGCCCAGCACTGAAGTGAGGATCCAGTGGTGCAGGCCATCACCGGTCCCACCCACCCCGCTCCACCCTTCCTCCAACCCAGGTCTGCCCACCCATCTGGCCAGAAAGAGCACACTGTGGTGAGACTTACCTGCCACCTGCCAGCTCCATGCAGGCTCCTCTGGCCATTGGAGCCTGGCGATGGGCCAGTGCCTGCAGTAAATTCTTACCCCGGTGGTAGAAATGCCTTATGGCACTTTTGCAACGCCAGCGCCGGCATTGGCTTGCATAGGATTGTGCCCTTGCTCTGAATTTCATTAAAGACCATATTCAGATAATCAACCACCTGTCTGATAAGTTGGTATTGTACTACAAAGAGCCCTGAGACAGGGACGGCTTTAAGCCAATGTGACCAATGTTACTAGCAGGGTGAGCATATTGCCTGTGGCTGCAGCTGGGATCTCTATGGGCGGTAAGTCAGTGGGGTGAGCAGAGCAGCTTTACCTTGGTCTCTCCCACCTGCCTCTGCCTCTGAACAGCCCAAAATGGGCTACCTGGAAGCAGTTGGCAGTGATGTTATGATATCACCACCAACTATTTCCACATGCCACGCTTTGCACGTGGCATGAACAGAGCTCTGGGTTGGGGGCCCTGCAGGAATGCCCCACATTGGGCCCCGCCGCTGCTTGGCACGAACAAGGCTCTTCTTGGTGAGTGGGGGCGCCCCACAGGAATGCCCCACATTGGGCCCTGCCCAGTGGTGGGATTCAAATAAATTAACTAGTTCTATGTCCTTGAGGGCGGCCGCTGCCTTTCTTCCCTCTCCCAACCTAAAATTAGCAACCGGTTCTGCAGAACTGGTGAGAACTGGCTGAATTTCACCACTGGCCCCGCCACTGCTAGAGCCAGCCCTGCCCTGAGAGTAACCAGATGTCTGCCCTGATCGCTAACTGCGAAAGAAACTTGCTGATTTGCATTTGTCAAATGAGTTTTTAAAAACGTGTTCTTAAAGCAGCATCAACCAAACCAAAACTTTATGTGCATTTCTGAACAAACAAGATCTTTTCTCTGTCTTCTTCATCTTAAAGCAGTGGTTCCCAAACTATGGGTCATGAACCAATTTCAGGTGGGTCGCGAAGCAGCTGGGACAGCCATATTGAAAATAAAGGATACTGGAAAGAGGGAGGACTGTGTGGTTGTTCTGCTTGTGTCAAGGTTGTAAATAGTCTTTTTTTCTTTCTGATTCACTTTGCTATTGGAAAATGGCTGAGAAATAACCCAACTTATTTCTGCAATTTTCAGGTAAGCAACAGTGACAGCACTTCCAACCATGACATTAAATGCTTTTGCTCTGGGACCCACTTTTTAGAATGATAGTCTGCCCGGACCCACTGGAAGTGATGTCATGTGATGCTGTTATTGTTATACTTTCCTGAGAATGCAGCAATAAATTATTTCTCAGCCGTTTTCCAATAGCTGATATTTTTCCAATATTTATAACTTTGGCACAAGCAAAATAACCACACAGCCCTTGCTAGATGCTACTGCAACCCACCTGAAATTGGCTCACAACCCACAGTTTTTGAACAGATTACAACCCACAGTTTTTGAAACACTGCTTTAGACTGGATCCAATCATTGGTCCACGTAACGAAGGCTGGCCCCCTTTTGCTCAGACGTGATCAGTGGCATGCCCTTGCTGCTTCTTGCACAGCCGTTCTTGGCTTCTATTGATAGATATTTTTTTTTAGTCATTAAGGAAAATCAGGGACTGTTTTGACCTTTTTATGGCCTCCCAATGCTGATAAATTTGATTCACTATTCTGCTGTTGTGATTCATCACATCAATTGGTCGGCCATACTATAAGACATTCTTGACAGCCCTGTTGGCTAAAAGTTGCCTAGCTTTTTCTTCACAAGTGAGTGATCTTAATTTTTTTTTAACTCTCCTACGGGCAGCCTGTGGTTGACCAAGGTAAGGGGTAGCTTATCCTAGACTGTCTTGTTCATATTAGGACAATCCTTTTCCATCTTAATTTAAAAAAAAACAAAACTTTTTTTTATTGCCTGCATTAATTCTTCCAAAGCTTTTTACTTTCTGCTTCAATCAATCAATCAATCAATCAATCAATCAATCAATCAATCAATCAATCAATCA